>JAQFZF010000733.1:0-16179 GCA_034695365.1 Enchytraeus norvegicus | reverse complement strand
AAATAGGTCATATTTGAATTGGTAGAAAGAAAAGATGTTTAGCGAACTTTGCGTTCACAACAAGTTTCTTATGAGGTGGGGGAGGGCGATTGTGCACATTTACAACTTTTGTGAGGACCTATTTTATACATGACCCTTTAAATGAACTTTATCAAACAAAATTCTTCTGTTTGAATCAGCGTTACCTACAGCTATGTCTAGAAATTACTACAGGTGTAGGGCTAAAAGAATTAACAACAGAATTAGCCGACGTTGTGATTCGAAAGATTAAGGAAATAAAGAACTGATTTAATGTGCTGCCTTCATATGTAACAAATCAATCAGTACCACAACTATGACAGTGGGATTTGATTTCCAACAATCCGCAGACTGTTTTTACAATTCTTATTTTTTAAACCTTTTATTATTATTTAGAAGTATGGTTACAGTCTACACTCCACAGCAATCCTATATAATGCAAAGCATAGGAGTTGCAAGAGTTTTCAACAGGTGCACTAACCGTGACCATATCCATGACTATGAGCTATTTAAGCAAATAATTGTCAAATAGCGAATAATATTACATAATATTATTATGCAGCTCTGTATTACATTGCATTCATAGCAATATTTTTGCGATAAAAACAACAACAATGACGCAACATAATACATGCCGAAATATGTCAACATATAATTTCACACGCCATAACAGGGGCTAGGCTACTGGACTTTCACAACCAAATATTTTCTGAATAGCCCAAATACGTGTAGGTTCTGGTTGCAAAATAGGTTCTTAGGCTTTTTTAATAGGTTCTGTGTTAAAGATCTCTACTAAATGCCTATTATATTCATTGCACACAAATACATACACATCGTCCTGAATTCTTATATCTGCATTAATAAATCATTAGGCATAAATGATAAATGTTTCACACAAATGTGAAATAATGCTACTTAATTATTTGAGCCTATACATTTTTTTTATCTACGCTTTAATGTTTTACGTCAGATTTGTTATTTGTTTTTGTAACATATTTGCGTTTGCTAGCATGAGAAATAAAGAATATTCTAAATTTTTTTTAATATAATAAATTTAAAGAATATAATAACTTTTTTAAAATGACGAAATACATGTCACGATTTCACTAACGGTCTGTCACCAACAGCATATGCCCATTAAAAGAGGCTCCAAGAATTGAGAGAAAATTCATTATACTCTGAGACACATAAAGGCATCATCAGCGGCGGGCCTTAGAACAGAACCATGGAGAAAACTTAGTCCAAGATTTTATTTAGGGGAGCGGGAGTCCAAAAGGCTTTGTGATCCCCAGAAAATCTATTTTTTCGTTCACAGAGAGAGCTAAAAAGTATCGGCCCATATTTGAGGAGGTATACGGTATCCTAAAGAGCGAGATATATTATCCCCCTATTGAGATCTTTATAAGACTTATTTATAAACTGAAATTTAACTAATTTTGGGGATCATGCAATGCTCTGTCCAACATATTTCAAACACTTAGTGGTTCGACCCCCCCCCCTCCGAACCCCCTAAGAACTCACGAATCTCTAGCTTACTCAAAAAAGGTCGCTATCGACTAGTGCGTAAAACCGGGTAGAACTTTTTGTTAAAAAAATATAAGTAGACCAAGTGTAGTATAAATTTGCATCAACCTGAAAATTATATATGTAGTAATTAGACTACGACAAATAGGCCTAAGATGTAATGTTGAAATCACGCCAGCATTAATTCTTCATCTTAATTAACATGTGCGTGAATTGTATATTTGAAATAAAGATTCCATTACTTAAAAATAAAAATGTCATTGCCATCTCACCGGAAAATATCAAATTAATGCCAAATACTTATTTTATGAACGTGCAGAATTTTTTATTGAACGTGCAGAACTTTTTTGCGTGCAGAATTTCGCATGTAATTCTTACTGGGGAATTCACCGTGCTCGCTCCTCTTAATTCCACACATGACAGAAGTGTATTTCTACAGAAAACTATGCTTTAGAATGTCTCGCTGATTAAGAGCAACATCTAAAACACACAGCGCCAGACCGCTGATTACACACCTTGCTCAATGGTGCTGATACTATTACTCGACTGAGGTTTTTAACAATCCCTTCCACAAAGTTCAGTGTCACTGTTAAAACTATATAATATATAATGCCATGTGGACAGAAAAGAAATGACAATGTGAATTTTCTGTATTGTTACTATATTGTGAACGAACATGTAAAATTAACATGATGTAAGTATAGGAGCAAGCCAACCATAGTCACAATTGCCATAGCCCTACGGAGAACGAACTATATGCAATATCGCCCCAGGCTATAGTCTATAAATCTTGTTGATAATTATGCTTGCATAGCATATTGCAATATATACACACAAAAGTCTATTGAATATGCGTGTATTACCTAACTTCTTTTACTAAGGTAATATATTTTTCCTATTATTAAATACATATGTAAAAAGATTAGTAGAGAATATGTCATGATAATCACATCACTGAGACAACAGGTGAGGACTTAGCTTAACTTAACAATCGACTGTAGATTGATTGATTGATTGGTTGCTTGCTTGCTTTTGATGTGCAATCCTAATATGCTCAATTGTCCACCCATACCATGTACTACTTGTAATACTAACATGTGTCATTGTGCATGCTAATGTGACTAATTATTATTGCATATAAAATACAATGAGGATTTAACGTCCTATTTCTCACCCGAAGGCGATGTCAGGGACATCATAATAATGCACATTATTCATATTATGCAAGCAAGGTTTCGTTTCTTAAACCCTATGCTATTTTATTTACACTGTAAGGCTCTAAATGAGCACATAATCGATTTATTAGTCTGAGTTAGTCCTACAACAGAGGTCTTGTAGAACCTTTAATGTTTAATATTGATATACCTTACTACATTTGCATGATTTATAAATCATTATGAACTATCTATCTTAAACTTCAACAAAAACACTACACAGTTGTGAACGGACAGAAAATGTTAAATCAACTTTTTTGTCGAATTTCAGACAGATGAGTGATTGAAATTTAACCCAATTCAGACTGAAAATAGAAAAACAAAATCGGACAGAGAAGATATGAAAACAAATTAGAATAAAAGAGAACAACAGCGATGACTCGTATCAGAATCTAGTGGATATAACTAAAATTCTCATTCAAAAACAAAACAAAATTAACTTTTTTTCAAGAATTTCGGCTTTAACAAATTATCCATAATCCATTGTTGAGTATTCTATTTTTAGTATTTAGAAAATTATATTTAAAGCCCCCATTGCACAAGAGATGTATAATAAGCATTAATTAATATGTTTTATATCATTCCCTAAATTATAAAATTCGTTGACTTCATTTATTTGATTTCATTTGAACTATAGGCAAGACAAATCAATGTTAAACTGGCAGTTATAGGTATAATGGGGCGAGAAAGAAAATTTTGCTAGATCTTACTGTAACATTAGATCCAATATTTCACAAATCGATAAATTCTATCAAATTCGAAGTGCTGAAATAAATATCATCAACTAATAATATGGATATATCTTTAATAACATTTCTTATGACAACTGTACAGTAGCAACTCTTGCGCAATTTCTATGGTCTGTTCAAAAATTATTTGACAGTGATACTATTTTCTTTTTTGATTTTATTTGCATTGTTACAAGCCTAACATAGCCTTACCGCTGGGGACCTACCCTAAAAAAATTGTGAGCTACAATTGAAGTTCACACAGAGCCTAACGCGTAGAAAATGCCTGAAGGTCAAAAGGTCATAAAGGTCAAAAATTGACTAATTCAGAAATTGAATTGGTTTCAATTGGTAGGCCTACGTGCATTTATTAATTACCAAAATCATGTAAAACATAGCGGTCAATTTGCTCAAGCATGTATGACAATTTGGCCTTAATCTAGTCAATATTTATAATTTTAGATTGAGAGATAGATTTCACTGATGGCAAAGGTTTCATCATGGCAGATGATATCAGGGACAAGTGACATATTTTAATGACATATGTTTTAAGTGACATATTCCTTTAGTTTCGAATTAGTTTACTGTTACTTAATACTATAACCCTAAGCAATTTCTATGCCGAACGCTCTGTTGACTTTTTACAATATTCGTGTATCTCTAAACATAGACCTACACAATTTAACACACATCAATCCACCAACGCGTGTATACCTTTTTCGTACGCTTTCGATAACACTAAGTATATGTACACATACCGCACACATGAGATGCACTATGTTCAGAGTAAGACATGTACGCTAAATACATCATTGGCTAAAACAAATAATACACAGTATCACACGCAGTGTACACATACCGTGTACACATATAGTACAGTGCACTCACTGCACACTATTATCCAAACAGATTGAGTTTGACCTCAATCAGAAGACGTCCTCAAAATCACATAAATGTTATAAACATAATCACATATAGATTCTCTGACAGAAATGCAAGAGTAATTTCTTATAAAATACGCATTCACAAGTTCACAGAAGCAGTTTCTTAGAGAAATGGACACACCGAGCCACAATCATTCATACACACATTTGGGTTCAAAATGAAGACAGTTTTACAGATCCCCGGAGGGATTTGTCTCTTGATAGTAGCTTATGGTAATTCTGTTAAAATAGCACAAGGCCCTTCTTCGATTTAGCAATCTGGGCTTAGGGTTAACGTTTGAATTAGAGTTCAATGTAATATTAATTAAAGGTACTTTGTAAACCAATGTATTGGACTTGTATTGAAGTGTACGAATAGCATTTTTTTACCATTTCCCAACTTTTGGAAATTAAAATTTCAACTGTTTACATTTCAGACGCAATTATATGAGCAGCCACACTATACTGACAATACGTACATACAATACAAACGATACATGCGATACATTCGATACATACCGCTATGGTTGAGGTCACTCGACTCTCGCATGGGACGGACAGACGGACAGAATGCTGGTACCTGATCCCATGATGGATACAGGATCGGCATATTGGACTTGACGACAACGACGATCAAGACAACGATAATAACGACGACAACAATAATAAGATGTATGCAGTAGCTCATTGGGAACAGGAGAAAACCAGGACTATCCGGTGGCGGTTCAAATCCCGGGGAGGGGCTTATCAGATTTCATCTCTCCATTTCAGATTTGTTCGTGATCACCATAGCCATTTCCACCCCTGGTCCAGATATTACCACTACTCAGGACTGTTAATTCCACTACTCCGGTTATTTTTACTACTCCAGTTATTTCAACTAGTCTGGACAATTCCACAACTCCAGATAATTCCACTGTTCCAGTTATTTCCACTACTCCAGTTATTTCCACTGTTCCAGTTATTTCCACTACTCCAGTTATTTCCACTGTTTTAGTTATTGCCACTACTCCAGTTATTGCAGCAACTCTGGACAATTCCACTACTCAAGCCATATCCAGTGATCACAATTTCAGATATTCCCACTGTTTCAAATATTTCCACTGTTTCAAATATTTCCACTGTTCCAGATATTCCACAACTCTAGCTATTTCTGCTACTATGGACAATCTCATTACTCCAGTTATTACCGTGGGCTACCAAACAGTTCCAGCGTACAGTATTTTAAGCTGACCCCAACTTGACCCCCAGATATTTTGTGACCGCCCCTGGGACCGTCACGTTAATCCGGCTACATACAGTTCATCCCGACCATATTATTGATAATGTGTGAATGATGATGTGATGTCGAGTGATTTGCATGGTTGTTGTTTGACATATTTGTCATTAGTCCGTTAGAATGATGTCCCGACGGGAGGTGCCCGGACCCACCGCCCGGCCCCGAGAGAGACGGCATGGCCGGGAGCCCCCCGGACTGCCCGGACGACGGGGGGGACGGGGTGTCGGCCAGGTCCTTCACCAAAACCTTCGCTCGGTCGTTCAACTTCTTGCGCTTCATTCGTCGATTCTGAAACCAGACTTTGACCTGCCGCTCAGAGAGATGGAGTTTGCAGGAGATTTCCCATCGCTTCTGGCGAGTGATGTAAGAGTTGCCCACGAACTCGTTTTCTAATACCATTGTCTGATAGCGTGTATATGGCTTCCTTTTCTTCCGAGATCGAGGTTGATCTGTAATATAACAACGATTAATCAATACATCAAATTAAAAAATCAATCATTGAGTTAGTAAGAGTCTGGTTTCTCGGCCGAGGGGGATGTCAGGGACATTAGAAAGTGCAACATGCAGAAAAAGAAAGCTTTAAAACCATCAGAAAATACCTACATTATATGCAATATGCATGAATCAAATAATGCGATAAAAATGACAGACTCTTGACGTGTGCTATTGATCTAGCGGTGGCGGCGACAAACCATGACAGTACCAACACAGTAGAAAAGAAAACTCAGGAGGTTCAAAAGCGAGATCCAACACGGTGCAAGTCCAACAACAGTATCTTTATACCACTGCAATGTAGGGCCTACAATACATGGTATGGTGAACATAACACCATGTTGAACTTCTCAACATAGAAAATTGGGCTGGCAGTACGGAAATTCAACTTATCTCTTGAAAAAACAATTGCCAACAAAGAACAGGGAACGGTGGATATTGACGTCATACCATCGCGTCCAACCATAGCTATCGATGAAAGATTGAGACCAGACCAGATTTGATCAACGGCAAAAGAAACATTCAACATTGATAATAAAGTTAGATTGATATCTAGAGGCTATACAGTAAAAAACTGGCATACTTGTAATCGTGAAGCTTAAAACTCGCTAGCTGTAATATTATATCGTATGAAACCATCCCTGAAACCTATGAACAATACCATCTTTTTGTAGTCAATAATAATAATTGACTGAGTAGTATAGAGAAAAAGACAGACAAACAGACAGGCAGACAGACAGACACACTTTTTTGTTGTATATTTTCACGCATGACATGGGCACATGCTACGTTCCTTTTTGGGATTTTGTTTATTATTATTGTTATGTTTTACCATTCCATGATGAATAGTGTCTAGACTGCCTTTCGATAGCGCGCAATGCAGCCAAGTCAGATACTCACTACACCTTCCATCATCACCGATACGCACCAGTGCCCAAGTGTGCCAGTGATATTTTGTCGACTGATCTGGGAATCAGTCGACACGCCATTAGAAATCACTCATTTCTGAGGCAAACACCGCAACCGTTTTACCAATCCCCGTCGGCAGACTGAGAAGGAGACTGATTGTTTTCTTCCTTCTAATCTTCACACATATGTCAACCGCACGTGTTTACAGGTTTCCCTTCTTAGTTGCTGTTTTAGGTATTTTTGTAGTCTGCTATTCCACTGGTTAATCGTATCGATGATTAATGACTGATTGATATAAAGACTGAATATTAATTTTACTGTCGAGCTAACTGCCTGATTAAGCTAACATCTAATTGACTGACTGATCTACTGTATCAACCGACCACTTAATTCATTGATTGATTGATTGTAGGTGACTGATGTTAATACAAGAAATGCATTTGTTTAAATACAAAAATGTGTAGCCTGACATTCTGTGCATTATGTAGGATTGTAGGACCATGGTTCCTTCCAATGATAATATAGCAATTCATTCAAGGAAGACTATATTTAGCAGATAAGTTTAGAAATAGAAAGCTCTTATTATGTGGAAGAATTAAGTAGGCCTTTTCAATTTATTAGTCGTTGTAAATTTGACAAGTCAAAGAAATCCAATAAGTAGCGAGAAAACTGACAATAGAAAACTTCTATTTTTCTGCTTAAGAACCCTGACCTGTAATACCTAACAATACATCAGTTTATGTATAAGCGATTATCGTAAATCAGCTCATTGCAGCAGCAGCTGTGAGCAACAACAACATCAATAGCAACAGTTGAATTATTGCAGCAAATCAATCGTTCGCTTCATTGTAAGCTACATGATTATTGTGTCTATTAGCAGTGCAAAACTGCTAATAGACCAGAAAAATTTATAAAAAAATTGACCGATTAAAGTAAGAGCTATTAAACATTAATTGCAGTAATTTCGCAATGAAGAATTTGATTTCATTTGAAAATTTAAATAACATTATACGAAAATAGCAGTTAGACAAAAACTATTAGAATCTCGTCCCATTATATGACTTTTAACTGCTGCAGTTTATAATTGATCTGTCTTGTCTATTTTTATTGCAGATCAACATTTCAGTTCATTATACGAATACACGTGCTAGCTTCTAAATAGATGCAGGATCCAAGGCTCCAGTGGGCGGAGATATTTAGTTCAAAAAGTTAAAGGTAACTAGCAATGAAAAACTATTTAACAGAGGAAGAGAAAGAGACTAGGACGCAGAGAGAGAGAGAGAGAGAGAGAGAGAGAGAGAGAGAGATAAAGAGATTTGGGGAAGGCGATCTTATAAACGGAACATAAAGAAGAAAGTAGAAAATAAAATAGGAAAAGTCAAGTTATCTCATATTTTGCGAGAGAAAGAAAGAGAAAGAAAGAGAAAGAAAGAGAGAGAAAGAGAAAGAAAGAGAAAGAGCTCAAGAGAACAAATCTATTTCTTGTCAGATATATAAATCGCAGTTTGCAGTAAGTAAAAACACAAAAAATCAACAAACATAAAACAGCAGAACCACAGGCTGTCTAGTTTCTTTACTTATCGCCCGATGGAGCCTGTAGGGCAGCAACAAATGTAGGCTATGTGAATTGTGCAAATGTATTAGGCCTAGGTGTACACTGTAGGTCTATCTGAAAATACAGCAATAATAACATGAGATATGTGTATTTGCATGTGTATTTTCTAGAAGGGCGTATTTTTCTGAAATATTTTATATATACATATGAATTTTCTAGAATTATCTACACATATGATCCAATTTTGTAGATGGTCGACCCTCCCCTATTAGCCTCTGCTCAGCGACTCCTCTAAATCCCAAAATAGTTAATATAAAAATAAATGTAAAGCATCTGTTAGCTCCGTCCGGGACCGTTTCACAATTTATTTTTCGGGCGCCACCCCCCACCCCTCCCAATTGGGTTTATATAGGGTCTAATTCTACCACTGGAAAGAAATGATACAGTAACGAAAGCTTAAGAACAGATACCAGTAGTCGTATAAGAGATGTGAATAAGAACAGCATTTGAGCTGCTGTATTAGAAGAGCTTAATTCCGGCAGCTTCTGCAGCTACACTGCTGGTGCTGCGGCTACTATCTCCTGCTGCGGCTACTATCCGCAGCTGCTGCATCTTATATCTACAGCTACTGCAGCTACTATCTACAGCTTCTGCAACAACTGTCTGCAGCTGTTGCAGCTATTATCTGCAGATGCGGCAGCTATAATCAACAGCTGCTGCAGCTACTATCTGCAGCTGCTGAATCTACTATCTACAGCTGCTGCAGCTACCATCTACAGGTAATGCAACAACTGTCTACAGCTTCTGAAACAATTGTCTGCAGCTACTGTAGCTGCTATCTACAGCAGTCATAGCTGGAGTGTAAAGAAGTCCTTCAGGGTAAAGCTAACATTTAGACAATATCCAGAGCCTATACATCAAGCGATCTGTTTCGCATTGGTCGGCGTTGCGCGGACAACCCCCCCCCCTTCCCCCCTCCTCCCCGAGCAATTCGGCCCCCGATCCCAGAGCCCCCGTTAGAGGAGCCCAACGCTTCTGTATGCCACTGTGTTCTGTTCTATAACATCAAACAACGAACTGTGACATTTACGATCTAACCTTAGAAACGCTCTGCGGCGGCGGCACAATACGAAAAAGAAGAAAAAACAATAAGTGCAACAACTTTTAAGATAATAAGTAACTGCAGATTGAAAAGTTTTTACGATCATATTGAAAGAGGTGGCGCTATCTGTGTGTTAAAGGTTAAATTACTCAGATTCTTTGGTGCGATTTCATCCTTGTAAGATCATCATCGAATACAGTGGCTTAATTAATTTTGTATCGCTCAGTAAGCCTACGCCCTTTGTCAAGCATATTTAGTTTTGAATAACCATTGATAACCTCTGTCAGAGAACCTCTTCTCGAGGGTCACCGGTTATTTCATGGGACCTCATTAATAGTCATTATAATTTATTTTATGATCTAACCTTGGAAAGACTGGCGGTCTAATGGCAGCACTACGGCCTCTGAATCATGAGGTCGCGGGTTCAATGCCAAGTTTCTGACCAATTGAGCTGCAAGCCTTGAGCAAGGTACTCTACTCTCCATAGCGATAATACCAGCAGTCGGTTTACATTTCCTAAGACAAGCTCTGACTACTTCAAAGATTGCCGAATTTGGAAACGAATCCCGGCAATCTCGCCATTTGGTGAGATCAGTACTACACACTATTATATTAATATTATTATTTATTTGATTTATTATAATAATTATTATTATTTATTTGATTTATTATAATTATTATTTATTTGATTTATTATTATTATTATTATTTATTTGATTTATTATAATTATAATAATTATTTATTTGATTTATTATAATAATAATTATTATTTATTTGATTTATTATAATTATTATTATTATTTATCTTCAATAATTTCAATATTGTAGAAGTCTAATATTCGACATAAGAAACCAAAAGGAATATAATGACGATTATAATAAAAAAAAGGTTTAACTCCCGCTTCCTCATCCAAGGATGATACCAGAAATGCCAGATCTAGAAAAGCACAAAATTATAAAACTTACCGCTGCCTAGCTGCCCGACTTCGTTCATATAGCTGGCGAGAGGGTCGCAGGAGTCGAAGAGGGAGCCCGAGGCCGAGCCTCCCCCTGAGAACCCGTTGTTGAGGTCGCTGAGGAGCCGGCTGGACGCGTGGTGGTGCATCGACCCCGACCCGTAGTCGTACAGGGACAGAGAGTCGGTGAGAGACCGGTGCGAGGCTGCAGCAGCCGCAGCAGCTGCCGCCGCGTGGATTTGATTCATGGATGGATGATGCGACTGTAGGGGCCCAGCGGCGGCAGCAGCGACGGGCCCTGAAGCCGCAGACCCTGAGTGACCGTGATGCTGACCGATCTGCTGGTGCAGAAAGTCGGGACCCCCGGAAGGCATTCCCGAGGAGAAGGGAGGATAGGACCCGGAGAGGCTGGCAGCGGCTGCTGCGGCCGCAGCCCCGAACGAGCCCGGGTAGTTGGGGAAACCTCCTCCATGGCGCTGGATACCTGGAAGGACACCCGTGGGGGAAAGAACCGGATCTGGAGGTGAGTGATATCCAGACCAGGGATGACTGATCCCGTTAAATAGTCTTCTGGAGGAGTCTGGAGGTGTTCCGTGTTGATGGAGGGGTGAGGAGGCCCCATGACCCCCTGAGAAATTAGGGGAAGGGCCTAGTGACTGATAGGGGGAGAGTCCGTGATGTAGTCCATTGGCCGCTTCCATATTTATTCGAATTTAAACCCTACCGGGAATGTCTAATTCCAGTTATATATCCAGATATTTGGATTTCTGATAGATGATAAATATGTTTGATGGGACATTTTTTAAGCTTTTCAATCCGATTAGCCTATATTGAACGATATCCATGCAGAGTAGTCAATCTGAAAACAATAAGTTGCAGTATAAATTATGAAGCTCGAACACATGAATGTATTATTTAAATAAAATATTAACATATCACGCATCACATACAGTTTTCAAATTATAAACTTACCGGCGCTTGATAGTTTAAATACGGTTTCTAATTCAGTCCACGTGTATCTCATAAATTATATGACTTTATTCAGATAGTTACTCACTATAGGCCTACCAAGAAACTATCTAATACAACGTATCCTTCTTTTAGTATTATAACGTCTAAAAGCTACGTCTTAAACTTTAATTAACGTACGGCCGCAACTGTCAAGAACGTTAGTCCGGCAAAAAGCCATTCCTCTTAATAATGCAAAAATACGGCCTCCACAACTGCACACGACGCAATTCTATCCCCCTATAAAACTTCTGCAACCGGTCGTTCTTTTAGGGATACCCATTTGGCACTACCAACGCTTAGCTACTATTTTAGCGCTACGATTCACATCCTCATGATTCAGGTCCCAAAATATCTTACACTTTGACTTTTAGGTGGAGGTTAGTTCACCCAATCGTTAATGTAAACAAACCGAAAAATATGAGTACAAATTTTCAAATCCGGTTAGGGAGAGGGTTGTGGTTGGAGTCAGAGTTAGTCCAACCCTAACATCAACCCACACCCTAACCCTAACCCGAATTCTAAGATAAATTTTAAAAGTTTCATTTATTTATTTTTATGAAAATTTGATTTGTTCACATTAAAGAGCAGGTGAACTAACCCTTATCTGACTTTTAACGTTTCGTTACTAATGCATAGAATCTCAACTCAACGACTGAGATAGATTTCAGGACAGGAAAGTTTCAGCGTCTGACGCCGCTTGATTCCTGAGGAAGCTGAAGAGAAAAGTGACACTTGAAGACAAGACGTGGCGCTTTCAGCAGGCTCGCTCTGTCATTAGCTCAAACACTAATCTGAGGATGATTGGAGAATGTATGAAGCTGTCATATTGCTAAGCAAATAGCATCACCGGCCTCACCATATAAATTATATTTAATTAATCTAATAATAATATGTTACGCTTTATTGTTCCAGGCCCTCTTTCTGTGAATTAATCTACCAATCAATCAATCACTCAATGAGGATTTAACGATCGGTTCCTCGCCCGAAGGGAATGTCAGGGACGTCCCAAGCGGAAGGTGCAACTACATAGGCCTTCAGCTTTGAACCACTAGAACACTTCTGCAAATGCTTTGATTAGTCAAAGAGAAAGTCGCTTTTTCCGACTAAAAATAAACAAACTCTGAGGTCATCTATGTATGAAGAAGCGTACGGTAAACTCATAACGATCAATCAATCAATAAATCAATCAATAAATCAACTTTATATAGCGTAATCTTTTCTGAATCTCAGAAGCGCTTTGAACACAATGAAAACAGCGCAGGCCGCAGCTTGCTACATGACGCAACCGAAATTTTATGAATTCAATTTGAGCTACCAAAACAATATTATCAGATCTGGTAGTATAGAATAGCAGGCCTGTAGGCAGGGGGGAGAGAGAGAGAGAGAGAAAGAGAGAGAGACTATATTTTATGTTTGTTACAGTAAATATAACACACCATTTCATAACATTACCGTAATTTAATGTACATTTTTCAACTTTGGCAATACCCAGTAAGCCTACACCTAATTTTAAGTCAAATTGGAATTAGTTATACATTCTCTGTGTAGTGTCAATACCATTAGAATGGTGGAGTTGGGGATTTTGGGGATTTTAAAATGGAGAGACTACAACTATATATAATCCCACTCTATGTATACTATGTTAGGCCGGTATTCTGCAAAATTTCTGCCTATAGGCCCTGGTAGACTATATCAATTCTTCTCCAGGGAACCGCCTTACAATGTGAATCGCCTTACAAGGTGAACCAATAATTAATTGGTCAAATAATTATGAGTCAAATTAGTTAACTGCAATATGATTGATATAAAAAGTTTAGTTTCTCATTATTTGGACAAAAAAGTTTCGCTCGCTGCGCTCGCGCACGTATGATTATGGTTATGGTTCAGTAAAGAAGTAGACTTTAACGGATAATAATTATTATACTTGTGTTCCTCAGTTTTCACCTTTTTGTTCCTCACTAATTATAGTCTTATAGGCAGGGCATTAAACACATCCAAAAAAAATGGACTGTAATGGACTGCGGGGCACTTTGTGTGGAGTAAAGCTGTAATAAGCTTAACCGCAATCTTTGTGACGGTAGTGCTCGATTGTGTTGAGCCGTCTTGAAGAGAAGAGAAGCCCTTCGGGCTTCTGAACCTTGACGTTAAACACACTCATACCTACCTTAATTTGTGTTAACCTCTGTTCTCTTTCAGCAAAAGTGTGTGACTTGCAAACTGTGTTAGAGTGGACCAGCTAGTACTATATTGCTTGTGCTGTTTGAGACGCCCCTGATATCGCATAATCTACTCTAGCATAATCTCATCTTTATATTTCTCTCTCCCCCCCCCCTCTCTCTCTCTCTCTCCCTCTCTCTCTCTCTCTCTCTCTCTCTCTCTCACAATGTGTACTTTACACCACAGCTGTTCATAACAGTGTTTACACATGACACATCACAGTTTAGTGTCACAATCACATCTAAGCCAATACTTACACATACGTGCAACAATGATCACGTGTACGACTAGGGCAACCAGATGTACATTGTACACTGTACACGTACACAATCAATGGCATACATCCATTTATTACAATTTACAGTTGTCTTCATTTCGTCAGAGTGTCAGTCATGGGGTGGAAGCTACAACTACCCAGCCAGTTCACCAAGTAGCACAATATGGAAGTATAGGACGTTAGAAGATGGACAAAGGAGAAGGATGAAATGATCATTATTGGGCAAATCAAATTACAAATGAAGAAGCCATGGGGGAAGTTGGAGTACCAAGACAGCACAAGCAACATACGCACACGCTTGTTTGCTTTCTTAGTTGCCGCTTTTTTGTTTTATTATTTTTTAACACTTCATTATTAATTGTACCCTTACCGTATACAGAGCCTCAATGGCAGCAAGCGCAGATACATTAAAAACCATCTTCCAAGCACCGATACGCACGCATGCTCAAGGGTGCAGGTACTATTCTATCGACTGAACTGGATCTTGTTTCCACGCTACTATCCGTCATCACTCGATTCGGGGGCGAACGCGTTATCCGTTTCACCAATGCCCCGTCGGTAACACATAGTTTGTTACACATAGATTACCAGGATTGATTCTTCACACCTGCTGATTTATTTTTTATACAGGAGGTCACATTACGACAGTTTTTCCTTTTTTTTCTCACACTTTATTGCCGACATTTGGCTTGACTCCAAACGATCACAACCCGACACTTGATTAAATCGTCGTAATCGTCGGAGTGATTGTGGAACAATTACTAGTATCATGATTACTGCTCCATCACGGCCACCGGGAGAGAGAGAGAGAGAGAGAGAGAGAGAGAGAGAGAGAGAGAGAGAGAGAGAGAGAGAGAGTACTAATGACGGAGTTGATTTATCAGCAGAGACGATTATCACTATCAAATCACAAACCATAATGATCAATATCCCATGTAATGTGGGTCCTGCAGTCTCATATCATATAATACAGCTTCAGCAGCAGTATTTAGAATGTTGTATAGGTAGCGCTTCCCGTGTTGGTTCCGGGAAACTTGAGAATAGACCAATTGAAAACTGCACACGTTTCGTAAAGGCCGACTAACGCAGATATTTTCATACTGAGGAAGGCAACGGATAACAAACCTGCAAAGTCAGATATATATTCCCAAGATATATCTGACTTAATATATTATGTTACATATTAGATGTGGGAAAGGCATAGTTTTTTGATGGGATCAACTTGATGATCGATGGAGTGCTCATTAGAGAGCGGGAATATATTATTATATATAGCGGGATATTGTATTTCAGAATATATGTACCTTGGACCTGCCATTTGGCAGTGGACTAGAGATAGAGATAAATAGGTCAAGTGTTTAACGTCAAGGTTCAGAAGCATGAGGCTTCTCTTCAAGACTGCTCAACACAATCGAGCAGCCATATTATTGCTATATAATAGCGTTGAATCAATACTGCCTAAGAATACTGCGCAATTAGGGCAAATGTAATATCAGCTGGGATTCGAACGTGAACCTATGGACCCCGTGTAAAACTCTAAACCGATGTGCTAACTAACAACTCCAGTAATTTATCTCACATCAGTCACATGACATATATCTCTATTTTTCTACACAGTTAGACTCTGAGCAGTGACTGTAGTATTGGCTCTGTAGCGCAACATTCAACTACATGTACCATCATGTTATAGCAAATCACCATCATCATCTCAAACCATCAAATCACTATCATCACGTGAAACAGTGTTGCCGGGAGAGGGAGGGGTTAATTACGTACCCCCCTTATTTAATCCGCTCGAATAACATAATTTATCTATCCATTGCTCCACCATGTGGCAGGGCCCGCCACGTGGCAGGTCCAAGGCAAAAATTCATGCACACAATCAACTATCTCGTTCTTTAATGAGCACACCATCGACCAACCTATTAAGTCAGTCTCATCACAGAGGCTTTGCCTTTTCCACACCTAAAATG
>JAQFZF010000732.1:0-16179 GCA_034695365.1 Enchytraeus norvegicus | reverse complement strand
TTTATTTTTACTTTTTTGGGGGGTATCCCCCACCACCTCCCGATACACATTCAATGGGGGAGAGGGTGGCTTCTCCCCAATTGAATAACCCGAGCACGGAAGCCTCAATGTATACTTAGTAACAAAAGTATCACTGCTTCACTGTAGCATTGCTTCACTGCGGCACTGGTTCACTGTAGCAGTGCTTCACAGCCTTCACTGTAACACCACCTCACCATGACGCCAAAGGCGAGAGGGTAATTAGTAGGTAGGATACACTCATTGTGGAGTGACAAACAGGGTGTACAATTAAAACCAAACTACAGGGTATTTATTAATCTAGAGAGCATCTGAGACTACACTCATGCATGCATGCACACATATGTACACACAAACATACAGAGAATATGTACATGTATTGTAGGACCTATAATCTTATACACACGCACACATTTAAAATTCACTTCAAATACACACACTAAGTTGCATAATAATATTATCATTGAAAATTTTAAAGCAATAATTACAAATCGACACACAATCAGGTCAAACTTCAAGTCTAAAGAAAGAACTCAAAATATAGCACGAGCCACATATAGTAGTATAACTAGAAGTGGAAACAACTTCATGCAAAATGTGAAATTCGTGGATTAATAACAATCTAAAAAAATAATTTGATCATTTCATTCCTAAATTTAATCATGCTTATAAATGTAGCTGAATCATGGTAGACAATGCTGAATCATGCTAGAGGTGTTTAACATGCAATAATCCATCAAATCGACAACATCGACTACTGCAATACCTTTATTATCGTCTTCGCCAGCATCACCCATCCCTTCAAAAACCTCTTCCTCCAACCCATCCTCCGATGTTTTGTCATCATTCGAAGTTGAACCTTTACCCAGCCGCTTGGAAAGCTCTTCCTGAAGGTTGGACTGGAATACTTTCTTGTCATCATTTTGACTGCCTAGTCGAGTTCTACTCGGTTTCCTTGGAGATATTGGCACAACAGAGATATTCTCTGTAGAGCTTTGTAAACAATCCCCTGTTGATCCGTCCTGAGAATCCATGGCAGCTTTTCTCTGGTTCTCCCCTTGAAGACGCTTAGGAAGAGGTGAGACTGGTTTGATTACACTCACGCCTTCAATTATTCGATCACCTGCTTTGTTGGACTTTACATCATTAGCAACATTCTCTTTCACTTCCAGACTGGTACTAGACTTGTCCTTTTCATCTGATTTACCATCCGCTTTACTCTCTGTATCACTATCAGGCACACCCAACTGAACTTTCTTTTTCCTGGGTTTGGCCACTGGAGTCGCCTCCGGCACATCAACCACTACCAGTTCACCACCACCCCGAGATATCTCCACTCCACTGGAAGCATCTGCCTCCTCGTCCTCACTCTTGATGTTCTCTCGAGAGCTGGCAGAGCTCGTGTCACAGGACTTGAGCACTCCCGCCAGGTGGACAGCATTGAGCGCTGTCCTTACGTCTGAGGGATCTGAGCGCCATCAATAGTGTTACAATAAGAGTTAATAATAGAGAATAGTGTGAGCCTTTTTACAGGATGAGGTTTGAAAATACCCCCACCAGCAAAATCTCAATAACTTTGTCAAAACTCAAGATATTTGTAAACTATTTTACAGACGTCTAGAGGAGGTTTTTGACATACAACCTCCAAATTTTGTCAACAAATATTAATTATTAAAAAGTTACAGAGTTTCAACGAAAAACTAAAAAAACAACTAATTTACAAAGCTTATTCAATATGCAGTTATTTCATTTTGAATTGAGGCCTCATTTTGGTCCCGGAAAAGGCACCAAAGGCACCATTTGTCGATGCTGCCGATTCTATTTTAGTGCGTGTGCAAAGTGATCGCCTTCTATTTGAATACACGCCTGTAGCCTCTTCCGGATGCTTACACAGCCAAGTCGACAGTTTCTTGTGGTATCTTCTAACATTTCTTCTCCAGCACAGTCTTCAATTCAGCCTTGCTAGTTGGGTGTGGAGTGCACACTTTGTACCGCTCAAGAATAGCGCCTCAGACGTGGTAATCGAGAGGATTGAGGTCAGGTGGGTTTGGTGGCCACCATCCTTTTTGACGAACTCCGGACTATGCTGTTCGATCCATATTGTACCATGGCTATTTGAATATGCTCTGTTTTTAAATTTCATTATTTTTTCGTAGACACACTGTATCTTTTTTTCTAATTAATATTTTTGGATCAAATTTGGAAGTTAGAAGTCAAGAAACCTCCTCAAGACGTCTGTACAATATTTTACAAATATCTTGAGTTTTAACAAAGTTATTGAGATTTAGCTGGTGGGGGTATTTTTAAAACTCACCCTGTATAGCAACAAAAACTGATATCCACCGTGGCCCATATATAATGACACTATTTTGAATGCTTATAACTTAGTCAATATTAAATCAATTAACTTAGAGATTGCACACTTTCTTAACAGCAAACCCAAAAATGTTCTATAAAAAAATCTAAGCATTCGGTGCTGGGGTTAAAAAGATATCGTGGTTCGAAAATGACATAATTTTTTTAGCCATTATAAGCTGGGAGTAATGCGCGCGTCATTTCTAACTGGGTCACAAACCGTTGGCCTGTCACTATGATCGATCAGCTTCCTAGCACAGCGCTTGCCGTAATATAGATAGAAATATCCATAGAGAAATATCTGAAGGATTTTTCACCTTCTAGAAGGACTGCTCCAGCCCACAGGAGACAGTCGAGCTCCTGCAGCTCTCAACTCATCTATCCACTGCCTTGGAGGAAAGCCTTGTAGACGAGTTGATTCAGTTCGACCAGAGCACTGTGGATTGAGCTTTAACAGACTTGCGAGTGAGAATGAAGGCCTGCATTAATGCTGCTGGCGGGTATTTTGAGCCCAAGCTACAATAACTGCAATTACATGTACTTTTACAACCTATCCAACAAATAAATGAAAGGGAGAGATTCAGTCGCGATTAGCGGCAACGATTTTAATAATGCGATTAATGATGTGTAAAGATGCTGTAATAACATTGATCGATGACGTTGTGTATAATCTCCCATCTTATAAGCATCCAAAATATTAGGCCATATTCACACCACGATATCTTTCTAACCCCTGAACCGAATGCTTAGATTTTTTAAAGATACATTTTCGGGGTTGTTTGTTGTAAATTGTGTAATTTCTAAGTTAATTGATTAAATATTGACTAAGTTATAAGCATTCAAAATAGTGTCATTATTTATGGGGCACGGTGTATAATATATTCACCTTAAACCCAACACTTTTCTTTGTTTCATGTACATGATGCATTTATGTATCATTGATGTATTATGATGATGCATTATTGATGTATGATGTACTGAATGAGAAACTGATGCATATACAATACATCATTCCACATGTGTATCGTCATATTGCGGTATAATAAATGCAGAACCCTCGTCATAGGCTCGATATATTCTGTGCCTCAAGGCGTGATAAATATTGAGCAAGATTTTGTGGACAAATTTATTTGATTCATAGATAAAGCATCCTTGTGAAATAAGATACGGTAGACTTTCAACTTGGTCAGCCTTTTATTGACTAACTAATTGGCGCTTCATCTACAGAATGCAACAGATGTAGAAAATGGAGAACTGATAAAGTTTACAAACAATTGGAAACATCATCGCCTATCTGGGAGCGCTTTCTTTGATTCAAAACCAATAGAATAGCATTCACATATAAATATCTAACATAATGTAGTAGCATACAATGCAATATGACCCAATATGACCACTTTATAACCTTGCAGTGTTATGAAGGACGTGTCAGACACCTATTACAAGCTGGTCCACCTTAAAGCAGCTCAAGCACATGTGTCCATTGATCAAGGGTAGAGTAGTCTAAGCTACCATATGCCACAACCGATGTGACGGGACCTCTGCAAATCTGGAATTTGAGCGATCAAAAGGTCAAATACACAGATGTCATGGTGCAGATCACTCAGCCCATCACTGCAGCATCTTCTTTAGTCGCCTATTACGACACGTGCAGTTCTCGATTGGTCTAAATCCTCGAGTCCCGAAACCAACCGCATGCGATACAAATGGCGGTCAATAAATAAAGGCACTATATTTGTATTTTTTTCTTCTGTCTACGTTGAATAGCGGTATCACACTTGCAGTGTAAGGAAACGGTAGCAGGTTGGGTATTTAGCTGATTCTATCAGTGGCATCATCATTCATGACAAAACTGACGCAAAATTAACCCTCATGCATTGTATACTCCTGAGTCCTACTCATTAATTTCAAAGCACAAATATTATGTGTGAATTGATATTAACAATCGAGAAGAGCGGAAGGATTTAGCATGTAAGTCGTGAGAGGCAACCATTGAGATGCTTAGATGTTTAGAGTATAATCAATAACTAGACAGGACATGTGTCATGTAAACAAGAGAGTTTCTAGTTATGATAACATTGAATAGACCTACACAAGTGAAAAGCAAACAGATACACAAGTATTACACACATCTACACACATGTCCCTAACATCATCCATGGATGAGGGAACGGACGTTAAACCTTCATTATTATTATTAAACACAAATATGGATAGTACGTGATACACACTCACAAATAGTCTCAACCAGATAAACACACCCAAACACAAGAACCAACTTAGTACACACAAACACTCACATTCATACATAGCAAGGTATCACACACACACACACAAACGATAAACAGATACAAGCGCTCACACACCATACCACTTTCTGACTTCTTTGAATTACAACAGTGCCACGAACAGTGACGCTATCAAGTTAAGCTAACTACTAAAAAGTCAAACGTACTGTTAAAAGTAAAATGTTAATGTTAAAATAACAAAGACAGAAAACAGATTCTGAGAGGATATTTTACAGAGATAAGTTAAATGATCTGTTTCAATATGATGATAAACGGAGAGAAGGAGAAGAGGTAGAGACGTAGAAATTAAGTGTCAGAGCAAAGGTCTAAAAAGAATTATGAAAACTAATTTTGAAAGAAAATTAAATTATGAATTATACTATTAATTAAATTATTTTCTCTATCTAAATAGACAAATTGTCAACGCATGTGGACATGCATGTGTACATTGTATAAGTAGTAATAATTTGCTAAATATAATAATAAAAATATAAAAACGACGACGTAGATGAATAAAGATGATGACTAAAGATGCAAATAATATTATAGTATATCCCATATATCTATTAACAATTCATATATTGAAAATTAAGACCTGTAATTAAATGGCTTCTCTTTGCCTTTTGTCAAACATTGATCACAATAAGCTTTAATACAAAAGTTACCGCTAGAGCAAAACTACAAATTCTAAAAGGTATCAAGCATTATATAAGCTTACTTGCAGATAATTATATTTTTAAAACAAAACAAATATCTTAGTCTAAATCACTCTGAAAATTTCTGCATCAATGGAAGGAACTAATATGCAAATGAAAAGAATATCTTAGCTCAACTGTAAATTACAAACCAGATGCTATCATCCTCCAATTAGGCCCTTAGTTAAAATATATTAATCAATTAATTATCGTCGTTAACGAAGATAGAATTTGACTATAAAAAGTTTCCCATAAATAACAATGCACTGCAGTGACTGCACCCAGCGTCTCTAACATTATTATTGAATGAGGAAACAAGCGTTAAACTCCTATCAATATGGTTGCAATCATAAACTCGTTGAAGCCCGTAAAATCACTGCCATTGTCATTTGCAACTATCATACTAATTAAATTTGATACAAGGCAGTATAGTTATAGCAGCTTTAAATCTTAAACGGGTTTGAGTCCCACCACGGTTCTCAGAGTATCCTTGGATTAAAAAACAGACGTTAAACTTAGCTTAACAGCTTTCTCTAAATAGTAATGTAAGATTGAACGGTAATAGCAAAAATGAATTATTAAATGTTTAGGATTGGCTCTTTCATCGTCTAAGAAAACAGCTGATAAATAAATACTGCAACATCTCATATGCTCGTATCTTTGAAATATTTTCTCTATTCAGTTCAAAAATTGGATTATTTGTGAGGTTAATCAATCAAATATTTTACTAGATGAAATCGTTAAATTTATTGTTATTAATTTTTTAATGCTTCACTAGAATATTTTTTAAACCAATTTCACTATCATTCAGTCTGTCTATGCATTCAATTAATAGAAATAGAAATTCAAAAAATTGTTAACTACCACAGAAACTTTTCTTATCAAGCTATTATATCAGTATGATAAAAATAAAAATGATTGTCAGATTACTAAAAATATTTCTAAAATTGTTTCTGGGACTACGTATCGTATCGTATCGTATCGCATGAAGAACATAGAGTTGTAATATTATATAATATGTAGTTATGCAGCAGAAGTAGTGTACAGAATATTCATATTCAAGTAACTATAAAAATTAATCAAGTTAATATGTTATTAGTAATAAACAATTCCCCGAACTTTATGTGATATTGTGAAGCCAATGGAATTTATACCACCAGAGGGGTCAAAACATCGTATGGTTATGAAAATAATAAAAACACAAATGTCAGTGAAAATTGCTATCCGCCCAATATGAGTATCTATTTAGACAGGTTAAAACATTCTTCAGCTTGTTACGTAATCAATGCATGTTTAACGTCCATGCCATCACCTTACGATTACATCAGGGACGAGTGTAACTCTCTAGTGAAAGAAACAAAAACTACCTTCAACAATTGATCACAAGTCAGCACTGCTGGCAACCTAGTGTCTCTCCCTGGTGAATGAAAGGAAAACTACCCTCAACAATTATAAGCCACTGCCACAGTGACCATTTAAAAAAGATATGATATCTGACTATGGAACAAAATGTCACTAAAGCCACTACGATAGAAAGCATTCTACACCCGCCCCTGATAAACATCCTCCTCTAGAGATAAGTTCTTACCGATAGAGGACTGGGGGCGACGCCTCCTCTGTCTCAATGTCGCATTCTTATCCATCACCTCCGGCATGTCCTGTATATAAAACAAACACTAAAATAATTTTAATGTCACTTTAGCATAATAGTTAGTGTTGGTAAATTCCAAACTAATTATACAACTTTAAGCAGTAGATTAAGGCGATTTGAATAAATGTTAAAATAATTTGACTGAGCTGTATAGTCATTGGTAAGCATCTTGATGACAATATATAGATGTGTGATTCTAATCCTTGACTCACCCATCACCTATGACAATATATAGATGTGTGATTCTAATCCTTGACTCACCCATCACTGATGACAATATATAGATGTGTGATTCTAATCCTTGACTCACCCATCAATGATGGTACTGTTGACGGCTGCGTTTAACACTCAACATTTATTATTACTGTTTTATAACAGCAAACATATGAATACAATATTATTTAATTTCTAAATTTTAATCAGTTACTAGTAATAATGATATTATTAAATAGATACTGGTAGTGAATGAAAACAGTTAATCTGATGATAGTAGTCAATGAGAGTCGACTCACGGCAGGTACATCCAGCTCTTCGTCGCCTATAGTGGTAACACTGCCTGCTCTAGCTCCGCCCATCCCATCGCCGATTGGTCCAGCCTGGTCACGTGGGTGGCGATCTCTATCAGGATTGCCTGAAACTCCATCTGCTGAAGAGCGAGCCTTCAATAAGAATTCCTTGACAGAGAACATACAACAGCCTTTAAGCAACAACTGCTATTATGTTGGGCAGCATGAATTAGAGAGATATTTAATAAAGTGGCAAACAAGACTCAGCAGAATTTCAGAGGTCTGTGATGGGAGGTTCTTTAAATTGGTTTTTTCGAATACAATTACAATTTTAGATACACAATAGTATATACATGACAACCGCACATGTTTGACACATTCGCTAGGTGGCATATCTTTTTACTCCTCTCCACTCCCGATTCATTTTAGATATCACACAACGACAGACTGCACAGATATACAAATAACCTTCTTGACAACCATAGTTTTTTTGTCGGCTGATCTGGGATTCGATCCTAGGTAACTTGCTTATGAGGTGAGCACTCTACCAATGTCGCTAAACCCCCTGCCCAGGTTAGGCTACAGCCGTAACTCAAAGTTAACATCACATTGAATATTTAGATCTTACCTACCAGAATCATTCGCTAGAACCGTGATACTTGTACAGCGTGTAAGGTATTATCCATATTTACATCATCAATTTGCATTTATTCCCCCCACCCATCATCAAATATCGTCAACAATCCCCCATATATTATGTCATCATCTGAGGTCGGGCCGGGGAGGGGGGCACGGGGTGAGAGTGGATGGAAGCAAGCAAATTATGTAAGCCTAAGCACTTATGAGAACCTCAAATAGCAATTCTTAGCTTCGTAGTGATTCTGTAAAAACAATTGTGATTCAGCAGAGAAACCGATTTAAAAAAAATTGCGGCTCCGTAATATAAACTTTTGCGATATTGCGGAAAGTTACAGATATAATCAGTTCTAGTTATAGTTAGTAGATCTCACCAGATTGCCTGCACACTTGTCGAGTGACTCCAGGACAGCATCAAGCACTCTATCGGACAATCTCGCAGCAGCAGCCAGGTTGAGCTCACTCATCTTGTTTGAAAGATCTGTGCCTAACTGTTCCACCACCAGAGCAGATATGAACGTCTGTGAGAGCGTCACCTGTGAGTAGCCACCACCCCTCAGCATGTCCGCTGATACCAGCGGCGCTCCCTGCATGCAGTAACAATTAGAACTTCAATTAAGTAGTCTGTAAGATAATAATAATGATAATAATTTAACGCCCATTTCCTCATCCAGGGATGATGTCAGGGACATTAGGTTTAATCAGTGCTCGAATTATTGCAAAGCCATTGAGGAAGGGGCTGCCTAATACCATATTGGGGAGGCCCTGGGTCCATGTTGGTCATTTTTATGGGTCTGGCACCCAAGGACTCAGCAAAATCTAGATCCATTAAGGGGCCCCCGATCAAATAAATGAGCAAGGCCCTCTCCCATAAATCAATCACTGGGTAAATAACAATATTACGTTACAATGAAGATAATATATACCTTGTCATCTCGATGCTCAGCGATGAGATTAGGACAGAGTGACTGAACACACTTCAGCATGCTCTCTATATTGGTCTTCAGCTGTCCATCAACTGCCTGGTTCAGATCTTCAGCCAATCGAAACACTCTATTGTCTAAAGTCCCGCCCTCTCTCTCGGATGACTCAGCAACTTTCTGTAGATGTAGGAGGAGCTGAAAACATGGAAATAAATATAGAATAAATTCATTAATAAGATAACAAAACAGATTTCAATCCTTCATTACTTCATTACGCTCATCTCATTTGAACGCAACAAGATACTACTTCAAAAATAGGTATACAATGTACATCTTCATGGAATTTGTAATCTTCTAACGTTGTTTATATTACATCTCTGAATAACTTTTATAAATGCCTGGATTTTGTCAATTTGCGTATACATGGTGGGGCAAAACTTCACACCCCCCTAGCGAAATCTCAATAACTTCGTCAAAACTGAATATTTTTAACAAATATTTTAAGGAGTTATAGAGGAGGAATGTTGAAATCTAAGTTCCAAATTTGGTCGAAAAATATTTAAAAATAAGAAAGTTACTGAGTTTCTACGAAAAAATCGAAAAAACCAAATTAACAAAGCTTATTCAATAGCTATGACACAAGAATGATTCGAACAGCATAGTACGGAGTTCGTCAAGAAGGAGGAGTGGCCATCGAACTCACCTAACCTCAATTCACTCACTACCACATCTGAGGCGCTATATACAAAGTGGTCGAATTGACCTTACCAAAACCAGCCAACAAGGTTGAACTCAAGACTGTGCTGGAGGCAATCTGGGAACACAAGCCACAAGAGGCTATCGACCTAGCTGTGCTAGCATTCCGGAAGAGGTTACAGGCGTGCATACGAACAGATGACGGTCACTTTTAACACCTTCACAAATAGAATCGGTATCATTATCAAGCAGACCTCTTCAGAGCCAAAATTCAATTAAAAAGAATGAATGCCTGATGAATAAGCTATGTTAATTTGCTATTATCAATTTTTTCGTAGAAATTCTGTAACTTTTTTATTTATATATATTTTTCGACTAAATTTGGAACCTAGATGTCAACATTCCTCCTCTACAACTCCTTACAATATTTTTTACAACTATTCAGTTTTGACGAAGTTATTGAGATTTCGCTAGGGGGGTGTAAAGTTTTGCCCCCCCCCCCTGTATACCTGGAAAGTATATATGACTAATAAGTTTTATCATAGCTTCATTTTAAAAATCATTACATTTATTTTAAAAATTACACTTCAAGGAATTTATTGCTTCTATGTTGTTATGATCAGTGGCTAAAGTGGACTGGAACGCGGTGGAACGGCGTTTCGGCACCTCACTTTATCTCACCTTTGCGTTTCACCACCTTTCAATAAATTTCAATATAATCTAACCTCTGCATTCCACCACCACCCAAAAATGGAGTTTCACCAGTTTCACCACCCACCATTTTCTACTTTAATCACTGGTAATGATTACGGTATAAATATTTGTATTGTCTTCAATCTACATGAGTAATTGTGTCAAGTTAATATTGCACAATCAGTAAAGTTCAGCACATGTACATGTATATTGTATAATGTATATGCTCTTAGATACGGTATGTAGTTGTAAGGTACACTACAATCACACCAGTGACACTCATATTGTATGCATTGTGTTTTTCTAGCTTGTAACATTGTCGTATGTCATGCTGAAGTTGCTAATAAACTACTTCTACTACTATCGTCAGAAAGTCAAAGCGACACTTCAAAGAAGGTTAAAGCTCGACAAGTGATGTGTTGATAGTCATCTTCTACCTTTTGCTGCAGGGCTACTTTACTGTTGCTGACCCCCTCTATCTTCGTCCTTGGGAGCGCTTCTCCAGGGCTCGCCGCCAGGTATCCAGCAACTCTGCCGCCTCACAGGGATTGTTCAATATGTCTATTGGAGTAAGTGTTGTCTGTATTTGTATGCACTGAAAGAGGTGTATTGTGCCATGTGTTTGGTCAGAGCAAAGCGGGCAGAGTGGTGATGGGTCTTCAGAAGGGTTAATTTTGTGTAAGTAGGATAAAAGGAAGGGTGACTTGTTAGTTGTTAATTATGATAGAAGGCGTCTATGATATCTGGTTAGTGTTTCTTCTGAGTGGTGGATTTCTGGAGTTTGCATTTCTAATATTTTGTTTTCTGATACTGTGCATTTGTGATTTGTGGTCACTGCAAGACTATGGGTTACTTTAATATTTTGATTGATTGCGTCTGAAATCTATGAAATATAATATTTTAGTCGTTAACACTCTCTCTCTTCAGGTACCATGTCCATTAAGGACGTAGGCGATCATGGCTCTCCAACTTTGTCGATCTTTCAGTCGTTAACACTGCTTATATTTTATATCTATATTTCATACAATTAAAATAATTAAGGTGTTTAATGTCCATTTTCTCATCCAAGGATGATATCAGGGACGTCTCAACAGCGCATATCTCAGCAAACCGGTTCACTCAAACGATCATCAGAAACACAAGCTGAAGAGAAAACGAGATCCTAAAGGGTGCCAGCCGGTAATTAAAGGATAGTCAGGCAAAATATTTTGTATCTATGATGGAAATATACTTTGCAACTTCATACACATATGCACACCTAGATATACGCACAGAACAGCGTGTACACAAAACTACAAACGTAATTTTGTTAAATTAATTTTTGTTTAGATAATTAATTCAAAAATTTTTATCCATGAACTTTAAGGATGCACAAGAAATATAATACGTACAGCTAGGTAATTACTATTCTGCGTGAAAGAAAGGTATTGTATAAATCAACCTACCATCTCCCCAGCTGTACACTCTCCCATCAGTAGTTAGAGCCAGTGTGTGACCATCTGAACCCTTGGATGATACAACACAGCTGATCTTAGGCTGTGTGGTGAACGACTCAAACACAAGTTTCTTAGGCCGCTGCTGATTTGATGACGAGCCCACACCCAGCCGCCCATAGCTGCCCTTACCACAGGCTGATACAGAGCCATCGCTGTGTGTAATGAACGTGCAGTATTGACCAGCCTCCACCTGAAACAGCACATAGTAAAATTAATAACTGGATATTGAGACAGGAAGCATCAGATGCTTGTTTAATACCGGTTTCGGCCACAATGTTCAGTTGTTAGTCCGAGATTTTACTCTCTGATCGGCTCTACCGGGAGTTGAACCCCGGACGTCATGTTGGAAAATCCACGACGCACCACTTAACCAGTGAGACATAATACATAATAAAGTCGTTTTCATTTGAGTGATACAATGTGTGATGTGGCATAATAGTAATATAAGTCTGTAATTTGTGTGATACAATTAACAAATCAATAAGGATTAACTTTCGATTCCTCACCCGGAGGTGATGTCAGGGATGTCCCAAGAGGAATGTGCAACTACAAACAGCTTCGAACCAGCATAACAATCCATCAAATCATATGCCAAAAAAAAAGCAAGATCCAAAACAGGAAAGTTCATTATCCAAAGCAAGAAAGTATTCTAGAACTAAGGTGGGAAGAGATGAGTTTTGAGCTTGCCATAGAAAGTAGTAATGCAAAGATCACAAATATAGTGTGCTGTGAAATGAATAAGCTAGTTGAGTCCCATTATAACTTGCCAGGCATACTATTGTACAGTGGGATAATATCGGAGATTTTACAAGAATGATTAAGTTAAGAATCATGAGCACTTTTGAATTACACTAGATGTAAAATTTCCCAAGGGATTGATAAGAAAACACACACATACTAACCGTATGTGTATTT
This sequence comes from Enchytraeus norvegicus, assembly GCA_034695365.1. Taxonomy (NCBI): domain Eukaryota; kingdom Metazoa; phylum Annelida; class Clitellata; order Enchytraeida; family Enchytraeidae; genus Enchytraeus; species Enchytraeus norvegicus. Next base: position 3,307 of record JAQFZF010000732.1, on the reverse strand, counting down.
GTGTTATTATTAAAATAAAATAAAATAAAAATGAAAAGCTGCGAGTACCTGAGCCACATGTTCAAAGTTAGTGGTTAGTCTTGGTGTTGTTATTTTCTCCACTGGCTCTTCACAAAGCTGATGAGAGCTGTTGCTGCCCCACACGTACACAGCACAACCTGCCTGGCTTATCTGCGGAACACTCTGCCTGCTCTCATGATCTTCATTCGTGACAATCTGTGCTCTGTTAGAAATATATGCAAAAAATTTTAACAGTTCATATAATTTGAAGATAAATTACATTCATTTTATTATCTAGAAATATTCTATCATCTTAAATTTTTAGTCAAAGCATCTCATTTATTACCTCCGACGACAGTAATAACTAAATGGGAAATTTGCGAACAGACTTCAATGGACCGACGACATATGACACGCATTAATGCAACGTATCCAAGTAATATAACTGATAGTAGTAAATAAGCGTTAAATAATCGAAGGCCCGTATCACGGGCTAAACTATTAGTTAGCCAATAAATCTTACTTGGTTGAATGGCCGACTGCCTCTTTGATTGATTGAAGCTCTGTGCTCCTGCGTGCTTCACTCGCAGAATTCTGCCATTCAGTGTGTCCGCTATCATCTTCATCTGGTAGACTTCTCACAATCTGACAAATTACAAATGCATGATAAACTATATATATATATATATGTAGTTTATTATTCACCAACATTGTAGCAGTACAACAGTTTAACCAAACAATCAAGAAAATCAAGCAAAAGAACACCAAATAAAATTCACTAAATGAAAGAAATAAGAGAAAAATAAAAAATAAAAATAAACTATATATAAACTGTTTAGGATCTCGTTTTCTCTTGAGTTCGTGTTTCTGCAAATCGTTTTGGTGAAACGGTTTGCTGAGATAATTATGTGCTGCTGAGATGTCCTTGACATCGTCCATGGATGAGGAAATGAACGTTAAACCTTTATTATTATTATTGTATTTATTAGAAAACCATAAACTGTACTACAAATAAATAAAACTGAAAACTAAAGAGAAGTACTCAATGCTACAAAGCTCTACAAAAATTACATAAATGATCGCATTGGAATAAATCGTGGCCCAGTTATTCGAGATCGACTAGATTTTAAGAGAGCCCAAAAGACTGCATTTAAACCTCTGCAGAACGATTTGAGAGCCAAAGAGAAGAGGTCTCTCGCTGATCCCGGGTATGCAGAGCAATCTTTCTGCCATACCATTAATAAAATCAGCTTCACCGGGACTCGTCAGGCCCATAGTCGCCAAGGCCAAAGGAATCACCTCATAGCCACTGGCCAGGTTCAAATATTGATTGATTGATTGATTTCTGAATAGACAAACAGCCTGTCTAATTTATTGACTGATTGATTTATAAGTGGGCGTACCTCATTCATGACTGACAAGGCTGCAGTGTACGGTGATATAAACATTGGATTATCTGCTGTAAGAAGAGGCGGAGCATCTGTGAGGTTAGCCCCTCCCCCTTCTCTACTCAATCCTCTCACCATCGGTACACTCACTGACGTATCTGAACCCTACCCAATAGTACCCATAACAAACAAAAACTTTAAAATATATGATGACTTAATAAATCTTGTTTACTAATATAATAGTAATAAATTATATTTTATTATTATTATCATAAATATAAAAATATAACATAAAGAAACAAAACAACATATTAATTGCTAGCAACAACTTTATTTAAACTGGTAACTGATTTAAATTAATATAGCATGATGCACAGAACATCGAACCCGTGTTGGATCAGGAAAACTTGAGAATAGACTAACTGAAAACTGCACATGTATCATAAAAGCCGATAACGCAGATATTTTCATACTGAGGAAGGCAACGGGAAACCATCGGAAGTCAGAATATATATTCCCAAGAAAAAGAGTTACATTTTGGGTGTGATAAAGGTATGGCCTTTTTGATGGGATCAACTTGATTATCGATGGGGTGCTCATTAGTGAGCGTGATGGCAGCCTGTGTTTCAGAATATGTACCTTGGACCTACACTTTGGTAGTGCACTAGAGATAGAGATGCACAGAGCATCATTGCTCTGCTGCAAGAAATATATTTATCAATCCTTTATCAGAGACTTAATTTCATAACAAGCTGAATGCATAAATGCATAACAAGCTATATAGTTTGTGATGAATAATTCTATAACTGAAGAGTAAACAAGATCCTAAATGGTGCCAATATAGAAGATCGATAAATAGATACAATATTGAACTACAGATAATGCTGATAGGTAGCCATGCAAGATTGCAATAAAGAATAACCTACCAATGATATTCTCAGCTGTTTGATAACACTGTTAAATGTCTGACTATGTAGACCCCACGAAGATGTAGATGTAGATGTCGTAGTTGCTGACATATCGTTTACTCCTGCTGCAGTAGCAGGTGACTCATTTGATGCTGATGTAATTGACGGTGCAGAAATATCTGGTGATTCTGCAGCAGCAGCTGGAGATTTAGTTGATGATTGCGAAGCAGTAGCAGCTGCTGCATCAGCTGCATGCTGCTGAGGAGCAGCTGATTCACAGCTGAATGCCGACTCAATCCACTCCAGGATAAATCTGCACATGCAAATCAATGCCTCTATCTATCTATCCAGTGCTCTGCAACGTGGCAGATCCAAGACAAAATTCATACACACAATCAACTATGTATGTTTCTGAAATGGATTCCATTGCCTTCCTCAGTATCTGCATTACTCGGCTCTTACGAAACACGTGCAGTTATTTGTTAGACAATTCTCAAATATCCCGGACCCAACACGGGAAATCATTATATCAGAGCTCTAGATAAAATTACACCAAACTCGAATTTTAAAACAATTCGATTGCCTACCTTAATGTCTGTTTAATTTGGTATATAATAATAAGTAAGACTTGTTAGAACAGCAATTCAGAGCCTATGAGACGTTACATTTATTTGTTAAATAGAAGACAATTTAAATTACACTTGGTAACTGGGGTTTAACTGGCAGCTTTAAAGCTATTTAAAGCATCATTGACAAAAACATAAACATCCATGCACAATGTACCGTACATACAGTGAGATTGCACAAAGCGGTACTTAAATCAAATATATTTAAGGAATAAAAAATGTTAATCAAGTATTACTATGTTAATCACGCATTAATATATGGTAATTACGCAAACTGTTAATCACACGTAACTAAGTTAATGTTTAACTACACCGTGTTCCATAACTACCGAGACCGCTATATATTTTTGATTTTCTGCCTAAGTAATAGTGCATTTCCTTTGTT
>JAQFZF010000731.1:0-16183 GCA_034695365.1 Enchytraeus norvegicus | reverse complement strand
CTACAATCTAATCATTCCTATCATACGAGACTCTCTAATACTAGTTATTTATATTCTAGTGCCAACTCTGTCTATTTCAAATCCTATGCTTCTGATTGCGTCTCAGTTTGGAACCACATTCCTATTTACATCCGTAATTCTAAAAAAAAATTAAGAGTGTGCTAGATAAATGTTGTCGATTGATTGATTGATTAATTGATTGATTGATTCAGGTAAATGGCAGAAGATAGCGTCCTGCTATCTGGTGGGTAGAACAGACAACATGTGTCTGCAGCGCTACCGACGTCTTCAGCGCTGGAAGGTGCAGGAAACTTTGTACCCGGTCAGTGGCAGCGCTTATTGATTGATTGATTGATCAATATATTTGCACTCGGTGCTTAGACTCGGATACTAAATAGCCTTTAGATCTCTCATATCTGAATTTATTAATCGTGTATTCTCAATAATATCTCAGTGCTCATAACTTGGTAGCATATTTCTAAATTTTAATAAATATTTGCCAATAAGTTTTGTTGATTGATATAAAGATTTCTGATTAATGAAATTTGTGATTGCCAAGTCAGTGATCTGATACAGTAATTGATTGATTGATTGCTTGATAGGGTAACAAGAAGGTATACGTTCTTGTTCCGTGCCTTAGTTCAGCCACGGCTATAGCTCATGATTGATTGAATGATTGCCTGAGTGATTGATTGATTGACAGGGTAACAAGAAGGTATCTAGCGCTCTGGTACCACGGCTCAGCTCAGGCACGGCTATAGCCGCTGATGCCGCTGCCACAGCCGTCACTTCTGGCACCGCCCCTGACGTCAAACCGCTGCCCAAGCTGGCTCCTCGTTGTCGTAAGATGAGAGCTGAGAGGGAGCGGGTGGCGAGGGAGGATTTGAGGCGCCTACTCGCCGAGGCTGAGCAACAGGTCGAGGCGGCTGATATGGAGCGAGCTCTCTCGGCTTACGAGCTCTCATGGATCCGGCTCAATGCTGATAACGAGCCGCTTGAGCCTCAGTTACCACTGCTTGCTCCGCAGATGGCAGCGGCTAGGATGTCCGCACCTCAGACGCCCGTCAAGCAAACACCGGTCAAGCAGTCCAAGAAACAGCAGCTAGTGCAGCAGAGCCCTCAGGGTTCTATGCAGCCTCCACAGAGTACCATGCAGCAGCAGACACCTCAGAAGCTGCAGCAGTCGCCGCAGCTGAGTCAAAACATGTGGAGCGGTGGGTGTAGTCCAGCGTCATCCAGCAGTCAAACAGCCGTGAGGCCGTTAGCTAGGCTACCTCCTCTAGTCAATAGTAAGTTATCAATCAATCAATCGATCTATCAATCAATCGTTAGCTAGGTTGCCTCCTGTAGTCAATAGTATGCTATCAATCAATCAATCAATGATATCATATAGTAAGTGGTTGGTGTAGTCCAGAGTCATCCAGCAGTCAAACAGCCATGAGGCCGTTAGCTAGGCTACTTCCTCTAGTCAATAGTAAGTTATCCATCTATCAATCAATCAATCGTTAGCTAGGCTGCCTCCTATAGTCAATAGTAAGCTATCAATCAATCAATCAATCAATCAATGATATCATATAGTAAGTGGTGGGTGTGGTCCAGAGTCATCCAGCAGTCAACAGCCATGAGGCCGTTAGCTAGGCTACCTCCTCTAGTCAATAATAAGTTATCCATCAATCAATCAATCGTTAGCTAGGCTGCCTCCTATAGTCAATAGTAAGCTATCAATCAATCAATCAATCAGTGATATCATATAGTAAGTGGTGGGTGTAGTCCAGCATCATCAAATAGTCAAACAGCTGTGAGGCCGTTAGCTAGGCTACCTCCTCTAGTCAATAGTAAGTTATCAATCAATCAATCAATTAATCAATGATATCATATAGTAAGTGATGGGTGCAACCCAGCATCATCAAATAGTCAAACAGCTGTGAGGCCTGTCGCCTCTAGTCAAGAAGTAAGTTATGTTCTAATCTATGTAATACACATGTTTGACTCATTATGCATATATTCTAGTACAATTTCAAAGTCAATGGATCAGTTTAAGAAAGTACACTCGATTTCTTCCAATGGATATCCTCATATTGCATATTGTTATAATGCTTACATAATCATGGTCTCTATAATATATTGTGTCCAGTTGGATAACGTAGTCGGTAGCTCGCGCGCTCGATAAGCAGGATGTCGCAGGTTCTAATCCCAGCCAGATTAGTCTCTGACAGTAGACTAATCCAGTAATGATAAACTAGGCTTTACTGAGTTTTTATTTTACCTTTTACATTCAAAATTTGTTCACAACCTCAGCTTATCTCAGCCATGCGACCGAAAATTGACTACAAATTAGTGCTATCTGCCGAGTCATTGAGCACACGCAGTAGTACAAAAAATATTGTAAATATTCTTGAATTTCATAAAATTCATACAATTGTTATCGCAGATATCAGTATATTAATGTTTCTAAATTCAAAAGGCTGCATTTGATAAATTTCACAAATTTCTTTCAATATTGGCGTAACATAAAGCTATAGTTAATATAGTTAATTGCTTATTCAGAACATCTGACAACTGCAGATTGTTATGTAAAGTCGATACAGTGGATTTGTTTCTTATCAATTAACACCAGTTTATGTGATGCACTGCTATTATACAAAATTATGTTGCTAGTAATGATTATTATGATAATATTGTGCTGGGGAAGTGTGTGAGGATCATCGTGAAATTAATAATAATGTTATTGCTTTAGAGCACAAGTGCTAAATACGATCAGCGTAATAGCATGTATGGGTCTATGTGCTTTTGTGTGTAACATGTATACTTATGTGTAGCATGTGTACTTTATGTGTGACATTGTTCTTGTCTATGTGTAGGTGCACAGGAAGATGTGCTGAGAAAGCGACTGAGAAACAGAGAGAACATCGTTAACGACGTGGAGCAGCGTTATCGTGCAATAGTTGCACAGGTGCGCACGAGGATTCTGGCGCAGCTCACCGGATCATCTGCACCGCGCATTGTGAGTATAGTATCAATGTTGTTAAAAGATTAAACAAATTCTTGGATACTTGCAGTAGCTAGACACTAGCAGTAGCTGATCTTAGTATTTTAAGGAGCAAAACATTTTGGCATGCATTTTTCTATCGAAGGGCGGGTTAAATCGAGATGGACCATGGGTCCAGAATTGGTATATTTGAATGAGTGAAATTATAATTTTCAAATCGAGGGGAGACGATGGCCCTCTGCACTCCCAATAAGTCTGTGCCTTGGATACCCTGAAAACACAATAAAATTGCAATTCATTTTAATACAATACAAATACAGAAAAAGCACAATGTAAAATATGCATTACAGTGCCATGCAGTATAATATGTTACTCTTGGATAGTCTCTAAAACACTTTCAGAGGTGCATGATAATAATAATAAGAGAAGTTTAACGTCCATTTCCTCATCCTAGTATGATTACCAAGGACGTCTCAACAGCAGATATATGTGCTGTATTGAAATGTTCTCGATAGCAGAAACAAGTATTTCTTCAGAATTCAAACTATGGATAAGTAGTTTTTGTCAATTGATTGATTGATTGGTTGATTGGTTGAGCAGTCAGACAAGGTTAGAGAGTGCCTGGGCTCCCTACCCAGTGATGCCTCACTGGCCCAAGTGGTTGACATCATCGAGGCCATTCGTATAGAACTTGGCACCAGGGACGACGGCACAGGTAAACCCGGAGCTAGAGCTCGCACCAAGATGCACACTGAGGAGGAGATAGTTGAGTGGCGAATCTCAAGAATCCTGCGCACGCGCAAACGTGAGCGCAATGGCGCCAAGTTTCAGGGTAAGTAGTGCTCAGCATATATTTATTTAAATTTATGATAAAGACAAATATTACATTATAATCAATAAATTTAATGTACTATTTATCTACAGAAAACGATAAAGCGTTGAAAGTTGATTAAGCGTATGCTAAATTTATTGTTTATATTTAAATCATTCAATAAATTAGAATTTAACGCCCTGGTTCCGCTTTATCCTGACAATTGCGCTACATAAGAAATTCTGATGTTCGTTCACTGAGGCTTATTAATCGAGTCAAAATCCTAACCTTTTGATATTAACTGTTTTACAACTTGAATGGTACGACTGAATTACGCATATAATAATCAGCTGAATTATTCAGCTAAATTAAATTCCATATAAAATTATCAAGATAAAATCAGTCAATCAAAAGGTTTTAAAGTCTGGTTCCTCACCCGGATGTCTCCAATAACACAAGGTGACGTCAGGGACGTCCCACGCCGAATGTGTAATTACAAAGAGTTTGAGCCAATAGAACACTCCTGCAAATGTATGAGCCTAAGAGAAGCAAGATCAAAAAAAGATTCAATAAGAAATGTTGTTTACAAAATATAAACTATCGGGCGATATCTGGATCGATTTCGGATATCGCCTGATAGATTTCGATAGTTGATATCGGTAAAACTGTAATTATTACGTACAATCACTACATTACTGTGTAGACGACGCTGGCTCAGCCGCAGACGACGATGACGCCAAGCACAACACTGATGGCGATGAGAGTCAAGAAGAGGGAACAAGAAAGTCTGCGTTTAGTTCTCACGACGCTATGGACAAAAAGTTCTACAACATGTTCTCTAATGTTAGTAGTACTGACCAGATATGAAGATATTAACTTTGCATCAATTACTGGACCTCTAATTTATGCAATACCATATTTCATCATCTGACGACGATAACAGGGACATCCAAGCAATACTGACTGGTCCATTTATTGCTTATAAGATGGGCATTTAATAAAATAATGCAAAATTAATCAAATAAATGACACGATCATGCTGATGGCGAGATAGGAGGTTTTCTATACTCTGTGTTCTTTTTACGTCATTATGTTGACAAAAGACCTCTAAAATGTAAGTGACGTCCCAATAATAATAATGATAAGGTGATTTATTAAGCGTCGCTCTATGCGGTATGCCACAGTAGCGCTAGTGCAGTAAATTATAGATTCGATCGAATAATAATGTCTTTTGTCTTTTCTACAAATACGGCAATGAGAGTTGTGCGTCCCACAGATTTATGCAGGTAGACTGTTCCAAACCATTGGGCCTGATGCACTGAAAGCTATGGAGCCCAACAGCATATATCACTTTATACTGGTTCACCCAAAATGGTTTGAAATTAAATAACTGAAGCGAAAAATCCAAAAAAACGAGGTCCGAAACAGTGCTGATTATCAGAAAACAGTATGGGAATTTGATGTCGGGGAATGAGTTAAAAACACACGACATACCGAGCATTTCAACACCCAAACTCTTTTTATGGCTACTTTAATTTGTTATTGACAATTTAAAGAACATAATTAAGATATAGTGTAGGTTTTTAACATTATCGTTTAAAATTCATTCATTTATAATATTGTAAATAAAGTAGCTGATAATATAAAAACTTCCTTCAAGTTTTCGTTTAACGAATCTTCTTAAATATTTTCCTATTTCCGCAGGCCCTGAAGTACCACGCAACCATTGAGACCAAGGAACTAGATGCCGCAGGGTTCCAACAAACCAAATACACCCCGGCTGTTACAGAGATCCTCACGACTATATTCAGCAAAGCTTCCACTGACATGATGAAGAATGAAAACTCTCAGGGGGAAAAGTCCACCGGAGCGACTTGCGACGGTGATACCAACGACAGTGAAAAGATGGACGACAGAAAGGAAGAAAAATCAGAGAAAACGGAGCGTAAAGAAGGAGGAATGAGAGCTAGTCTGAAGGGAAATGAAGCGATGAAGATGTATATAATGCCACCGCTACCTCCCAATGCCACCACACTCACAGGATTGCGGTCAATGCTGCTCGACCGCTCTAAGCTCATGGCTATAGCCGGCCGGTTCTACACGCCAAGATTTCTCCCTCGTAAAAACACCCGCCTGGTCTCACAGCCTCTTGTTAAAAAACCTGCCTCACAGAGTGGCTCGGAAACCTTTATAACCAAAGAGCCGGTTAACGGTAAAGTCAAAGAGCCGGCAAATAAGGTTGCCACAGAAGTGGCTAATGGAACTGAGCAAGACGGCTCTGAAATAGTTGATACAAAAGAAGACATATTGGGACCCAGTGGGGTGAAATCTGGGGAGGTAAATGTGGCAGGGGAGGTGGTGCGCAGAGGCAGGGGGCGCCCGAAAGGTTCCGTGGGGGGCTGTGCCACCCCCGGGGGGCTGAGGAGATTTGTTTTGGGGGCGGGGCGAAGAGGCCGGCCTAAGAAAACGGACAGGGTGGCTCAGCTTAGAAGACAAATGATTGACTTGACGTCAAAACCACAGGCGTGTCCACAGGTCTGTAATATCTGTCTATCCAGTGTTCTGTCACGTGGCAGTTTCAAGGAAAAATTCATACAAGCAATCAACTATCTCGCTCTTTAATGAGCACACCATCGTCAAACACAATAAGTCTGTGTCATCATAAAGGCTTTCCTTTTCCACACCTAGAATGGTATCTTTGTTCAAGGAAAATATGGGTTTCTGAGGTGATTTTCCATTGCCTTCCCCAATATCTGCGTTAGTCGGCTCTTACGAAACACGTGCAGTTATCGGTTGTACTATTCTCAAATATCCCGAACCCAACACGGGATATGCATGTATAATATATTTTCTTACTCTTCACTTTTTTTTTACACGTCACAGCCGCACATATTTGACATATTCGCCGGGTAGTGCCATCCAATAATTAATAGTGCAGTAGTGTATTGATATAACTGTGTTAATCAGATCAGATTGTTTGCTTTTCAAACACCGATTTTGTCAAAAATAATGCTTGTCTGACAATGTCTGAGAGTGGCGATATGTGCAGTAATAGTAATAATAATAATAAATTAACATACAACTGTTAATAATAGTGTGGTATTTATTTATAGAAGAATTGATTGCTTCGACAAGACACAGAATTTGAAATGTTATTTACTTCTTTATGTAGTTAATGAATATAAAATATCAATTAAAAGTAAATCAATACTTTACTAATACTACTTTACATACTTTACTTACATACATACATACATACATACATACTTTACCTACATACATATATACTAATAATACTTTACAATACTAAACAAATACTTTACAACTATTGATATATTAGTTCATTCTCGATTTATCTGGGGCCAATTTTTATCTCCTTGATTGATTGATTGATTGATTGATTGATATAACAGATCATCCACACTAAGGAGGAAGAGCAGTACTAGCTTGCATGGTTCCTTCAGTCCATTGATTGATTGATTGATTGATTGATTGATATAACAGATAATCCACACGAAGGAAGAAGGAGCGGTACTAGTCACATTCTTCAGTCCACCCATTGATTGATTGAATGATTGATTGATTGAAGGATTGATTGTTTGCTTGATTGATTGATATAACAGATTATACACACGAAGGAAGAAGGAGCGGTACTAGCTCGAATCCTTCAGTCCACCCATGACTTTTCCATGCTCCACTCTCGCTTTATCTCTCTCTTTCTCTGGCCGGCTCTACTCGCAACCGTCCCCGTCCAAGACATCGCCCCATTGGTTGTCACCAGCATCTCAGCGGCCAATCAGGAGCTGTCGTTTGGCGATATGGGTGGAGTTAAGGGTGAAGACAAGAAGGAAGGAAAGAACAAGAGGAGGGGAGATGGAGGGGATAGATCAGGGAACAAGAGCAGTGACGATGATTATGAGGACGATGATGCTGACGAATGTCCTAAACCTATCTTTAGGAGACGGTATGTCGAGATTAATATTTATTCTAATTTTAAATCTTTAAAGCCTCCATATCTAATTCCTGAACTGAAATAATTGAGTGTTTTATTATCTAGCACAATGAATTATCTTCAAAACAACGTTTGTGATTTGAAATAAATGTTATAGTTAATATTTGGCATGTAAATTTCTTTGAGGGTTGTGATTGTACAATGACTACAATTTATCGAAGAACAGCTGAGCTCAGTGTAATAATCTATTTTGACAAATGCAGATCTAATTATAATAATAATAAAGGTGTAGTGTCCATTTCCTCATCAGAGTATGATGTCGAGGACGTCTAAACAGCAAATAATTTCACATAATACACTTAGTGTAATGCAATAACGCAGAAAGGCTTAATGTTAGTTTCCTGATCCAGAAATGATGTAATGGTCTTCAGCAAGTATCGAAGCTGTGACCTCTTTCTAACACGGTAAACTTGTTCGGATATCTAGTCTATGTTTTTAGCATGCATCATCTGCAATAATCACTGTGAGATAGGAATAAATGGAACACTCCTGCATCTCCAGGAGTGTTCTGGCGGTTCGGTGCTGTCTATATATGCCCATTCTGCTTGGGACGTCTGTGGCATCGCCTTTGGGTGAGGAACTGTACGTTAAATCCCGATTCCTTTTCTTGCTTTTACACACACATGTCAGCCGCACATGTTTTGCAGGGTTTCCTTGATTGATTGATTGATTGATTGAGAATACTGATAGTCGACCTTCTATGAGAAGACGACAGATGTATAAATGAGTTTTATCTATGTTTTAATTGTTGTACAGTAACCGTGGGCCACAGAGCACGCTGGCTAGAGCGGTGAGGAAGCAGCTGGCCATACTGAGGGGTCTCGATAACTCTGATAACGAGTCTCCCGTCAGAAGAACTGGTGAGTCATCAATCAATCAATTCATTAAAACATTTAATTAACGTTGCCATTATGAATTTATATGGCTGCTTTATATGGAGGAGAAATTTGAGACAAAGTATACATTAAAATTAGATTAGTAATGCATTGAAATATTTGACAAGGCTATTAAAGGCATTTGAAAAATTCGATAATTTTATATATTTGCTAAATCTGATATTTATGGTATTTCTGCTATAAATTCATCATAAATTAATAGATAAGTAAATATATTTGCAGATATTATGCAATCTAGAATAAAGGTGCAAATGTTTCTGGATGTGAAAATTGAATTTGGCTTACCTCAATTGAATATTGTTGAAGCCTAACCATATTGAATAACTACTTTTATTTTTATTATTTATAATCCGACATTAAAATTTTGTCTGAACTTGTTGATTAGACTTGATTTACTGCTGTCAACACAAATTAAAATAGAGACACATTGATTGATTGATTTGATTGATTGATTAATTGGTTGACCGTTGTTGTTGCTGACCCAGGTATTCGTCGCACAGTCCACTCCTCCACCTCCTCGTACAGAACTGGTAAGAGGTACAAGAAGAGAGTTCCTCGTGAGCCAGCGGTCACGGTCGGCATGCAGCGGCGCAGCTCTAGAATCCTGCGTGTGTCGCGCCTGGACGGCTCCGGCACCGAAGTCGTGCTGGCGTCAAAGCGGCGCTACGCCTACGCCGAACTTTCTCCATACGCCAGCGATTCCGAAGACGTATCTAAAGATGGCGTCAGATCGGGGAAATATATGAAAAGGTTTACTAGAGATGTGAGAGGTACACCTGGTAGTGAAAACGTGCCGACGTGTAACGCTACGCCTACGTCCTACGTGATCGCTACCTCATACTCGACTAATTCTAGATCATCAAATTCTGTGCTACATGCCGGTTCAACTCCAGGGTTTCCTAGAGATCCTACCGGGGAAGCAATGAGTGCTAACCGAGGGTTTGCTGGACAATCGTCTCGGTGGGGTGCCGATGGCAGAGCTGTGGCAACTTTGTCCACCGGTCTGGAGGGACAGTTCTCTGATATTGGAGGAACTGATGCAGTTGTTTCCAGCAGCATGGAGGATCTATTTGTCGGAGGTTCTCAGGCAGTCTTTTCCAGCGGTGTGGAAGAATTTGGTGGAAGAGGGGAACTGATGGAGGCTAAGATAGAGCAGGAGGATGCTGGGTTGAGGGAGGTATGTGATGAGTTGTGGAGGGAGGGGGAGCTGATGCCCAACCTCTCCTCTAGTCAGCTCGACATAGATGAATTGATTGACGGCAGTCTCAAGGAACCATCGACCAATCAACAGCAGCCATTTTTATCAACGAGTCAGCAATATTTGGATCCTTTCAATCAACTACAACAGCAGCTAATAGAGATTGGGCAGCAGCAGCTTTCAGGCATTGATCAGCAATTAGCGAGGCCATCTGCTATTGGTCAGCAGTTATCTGGGTCATCTGCTATTGGTCAAACTGGATTAGAAAGAAAAAATGAAGAAGAAGAATTTATTGTACAGCTGGAGACTGAAGGTGGTGGCGATACTCTCGTCACAAAAGATGTTGTTCTGCCGTTCATTGCAGGACAGAACTTTGTGATTATGAATGAGACGAGGGCTGCCACCTCTCAAGTCCCGGGAGAACCCAGTGGTAATTCCCATTTAGATAACAGCGGAGAATGTGATGGTAACGTTATATCCTGTGTTCGTAGTCTACCTGCCGGATCATTTCCAACGAGTCAAGAATCGTTTGTTGTTTCCAAAGTGGAAAAAGACCCGAGTGTTGGATTGGTTGTGGAATTTGGTAGCGAAGTCAAAATAGAAGGAAGATTGGCGCAAGGTCATGTAGACACCGGGGAAAAGAGAAAACAAGTGAGATTTGATAACGTTGTTTCAGAAATAAGATCAGTTGATGAGAGAGAATGTGCAAGTGATATAGCGTGTTGTGTTCGTAGTCTTCTTGCAGAATCTTTCCCTAACGACTTGGCAGCGGAGAAAGGTGGCCTGACACTGAAGAGCTTGGCAGTGGAAGAAAGTGACTTGACACTGAAGAACTTCGAGGGAAATGTGGAATGCAGTGTGGCAGAGGCTTCAGTTGGAGGCATCAAGACGCAGAAGGGTAAGGCAAAGGCCAAGAAAGGAAAAGTCAAAGGTGAAGCAGCTAAAGGAAAACCGGCGAAAGGAAAAATGGTAGAAGAAATTACAATGGAAGAAGAAGCAGTAGATGGAAAGGCGGTAGAAGAAATAGCGGTAGAAGAAATGGATGTGGAAGGAGTGATGGAAGGAGTCGCGGTAGAAGGAAAAGCAGTAGAGAGCAGCCTAGTTGAGGCATTAGTTGTAGAGACCCAGACACTGAAGGACATTTCTCCTCCTAAACAAGAGCTGCCAGTGTCTGATATCAAACAAAACAAAACAAAGCCTGAGAACAAGGCCAAGGCTGGGAGACCTCCGAAGAGTAAGAAGGGTAGATTTGGTAGTCAAGAACGTTGTAGCTATGATAGTGGTAACGTGAGATCACTGCGGGGAGATAAGACTGGTGGTAATGTGAACAAAGGTGGCAGTATTGATACTAATGTTTCCATGAGTGTGAGTACCAATGCTGCTGTTGTGGCTAATATTGAGGAGGGGAAGATAGAGGAAGCCGCACATCGTGGGTCAACAATACCAGCAGCTGCATCAGCTGAGCAACAAACTGTAGGAGGAGATATAGGAGCTGGTCAAACAACCACAATGCAGCTAGCAGCAGCAACAGCTGTGCAGCAAGTAGCAGCAACAGCTGGACAACAAGAAATGGTAGTTCAGCAGGCAACACCAGCAGCTGTAGGCCAAGGTAATGATGCTATAGGCCCAGCTGCAGCAGCAGCTAGTGGGGTAGATAACACAGCAATGCTGCAGATGTTAGCCAATGCTCAGCAGCAGATGATCAATCAGTTCATGTCTCAGCTGATGACAGCCATGTTCAACCCAACAGCTGTAGCTGCTCTCAGCCCCCCGCCAGCTCCTGTAGCTGCTCTGAACCCAGCAGCTAGCAGTGATCCCACTGCTGCATTGTCTTCAATGATGCAGCTAGCCATGCAGCAAGTGTTTGGGGGTGCTTCAATGCCTCAAGCACCTGCTCAGCCAACTGGGTTCGGTAGTCCTTTTCGCGGGCTTCAAACAGGAATGCCAATGACACAAATGCCAGCAGGTATGTTTCCTACTGGAATGTTAGCAGCTGGCATGATGCCAGGTGGTTTGGCTGGCATGTTGCCAACAGGCATGATGCCAGCAAACTTGCCCACTGGGTTTCTACCGACCACCTTATCTACTCCAATGGCTACTTCTGATTCCACAACTCGGCCTACAGATAACTCAAGTGAACTTCAGAAATAGTGAAACCGGTTTAATAATAGAATTCCTGCTGTGTTGCAGCAATTATAATGAAACCGGTTTAAACTAGAATTCTTACTTTTTGTGTTCTAAATAACTGCATGATCTGCATATTGAGATATATCTCATACATTGGAAGCATTGATTTGAATAATTGATTAATTAAGTGTTAATTCTTTAGTCTTCTCGGAACTAGTTGGCCGTTATTCTCAAACTCCATGTTTAAGGCCAGAACGATTTGAGCAGCTATATCTTTGGCGTCAGCTAGTGCATGTGTAAGTTTTGCTTTTTAGTTCAGTAAGATTGACAGTATTCTATACATTATTTTAGTGCCTCAATTATTTTTATAAGTGCACTATATTGCTTGCAGCCCTGGACTAAAAAATAAGATTAAATAGATGTTTACATTTTTAAAAGTATAGTTAAAAATTTCGCAATGAAAATAAATCTCCTGATCTTTGGAATGCGATGTCAGGGGACATGCAGCGAAAACATACTGCATTGTAGCATTGAAGTGTCACGGACAGCCTTTACCACAAGAAGACCCTTCTCGCGTTTATCGCAGATGATAGAATAATACCTCCTGCCAATTTCATCTATGAAGTCTGTGTCGGCAGTGTTACTGGGTGATATTACGAGTATTATGCTGCATATAATTTGTGACGTGTGTTTGATTGAATGGTTTACACAATTCTAGGATTTTGGAATAAAATTCTGGATGATTCAGTTTCTGAATGTGGAATAGCTGAAACACTTGTGCAAAACCTGTCTGCATTTATCATAGAACTGTGACTTATGAGGTCCCTGACAGCAGCCGTGGTTTAGAATTGGACTTAAACCATTATTATCTTTATAATCCTGCAAATTGTACAGACTGTAGCTTTTTCCTTTTTCATTTGTGCTTAAAATTTCAACTATTGTATGTTACTGTAGAGGTTTATTATCCATTTCATACTTTCATCATTCATTTTTCATTTCATCTGTATGATCATCAGACTGATGATGATATCAAGGACGTTTCTGGCAGATTCAGCTAAATCTCGAACAGGAATACATAGTGTCAAAGCCACCCTATGATTAGCAAAAAGGTACTAGGCTGATATTGTGAATAGATTTGGAAAATACTATTGAACATTTAAATTTTGATAACTGACAAGTTTTGTATTAACAAGTTTTCGAGTTGAGATTTACAGAATATAAATGAATTGATCTTGATTTGTTGCTCGATTGATTGATTTATCGATTGAATTAGATATATGTGAGTAATTATAATAAGGATTTAACGACTGTCTCCACATTTTGTCATCACAAACTGGTTCACCCAAGCAGTTGGCACTAACATAATGTCGATGCGAGAAATGAGATACTAAACGGTGCCAATCCGGTCTTCAAAGGGCAGTCAAGTGAAAGGGCAGTGAAATATTTTATATCTATGGCAGAAAGTTGTTTTGAGTAATGATAGCTGGTTAAATGCTAGTACTCTTGCTTGTCTTTATATTTAATAATTTAATCAAATTAATGATAAATAATTTCTAAAATGCTGCAACAGTTTGAGGAGAAAATAAAAATATTGAAGAAATATTCTATATTTAAATTACTATTCAAATTTTTTGTATTATTCAAATATTCTTTTACGCACAAAGCAGCATAGATTTACAAATTCCTATGAATTTGCTTAATCTAACCTTTAAAACAAAACCATCTCAATTAAATTTTGGACATTGAAATATAGTTTGTAAGCTCTAGTTGATAGGCAGTGTTTGGGGATTAGCCTCATATCTGGCAAAATGACAAAAAGTATGTTTCAATATTTCATATAATTAATCTTTAGTTCAGTATTATATGTTAATTAAGTGCATGATGTATAGTTGAGTTTGAAGGAATCAAGAAGTTATGCATGAATATACCTAGTCTGTTTAACTCAAATTTATGCTGTGTTGCATTTGTTTGATCATTTTTTAGATAGTTTATTTACTTTCTTTGGTAGTCGCTGGATGAGAAAATGAGTATCAATGGATAGTTAAGTTCAGTGATTTGTGGATTGATTGATTGACCATACAATCAATATACTGACGGCCCTGACATCGCCTGTGGGTGGGGAATGGGTGTTAGATCCTCACTTTGATTGATTGATTGATTGATTGATTGATTGAGTATTCAAGTGTTGAGAATATGACTTCACTTGAAGAAATTGCTGAATGACTAAAGATGGATTGATTGAGTGATTTCTTTTTAACCAACAATCCAATTTTAACTAGTAATAAATCGATGTATGTTTTTCAGAAATTTAAGGGATTTAGTTTCTTTTGCAATGCACGTTGCTAATTGAAAGCTTGGTTGGTTAGAGTTTACTATGTGTCAATGTTATTGATATTTCGTCAAGTTCAGTAATTACGCTAGAATAGTTAAGCATATGAGTCTTACTTCAGTTTCTACATTCAATGGCGATGTAAAGGGTCTATTCAATTTGACATAAAATCCCCATCCTTTTATGTGTTCTATTTTAGCATAATTAGAGTATTTTCGTTTGTCCCAGCCATCATCTTGCAATGAGAAGATGGACTTTAAACCTTAACGGGCTAATTAATTTTTGAATAATTGATTGTCTAATTTATTTACAAATACAATACAATATAGTTTAACGTCCATTTCATTATCTGTCGATGATATCAGGGACGTCTCGAACAGCACAAGCAATACTGACTGATCCACTCAAACACAGTTAACCACTCACAAACTTATGCTGAAAGAGAACAGGTGTCAACATTTGTCAAACACGGTGCAAGTCCATTTATCCATAAAACCGACAGTAAGAAAATTAAAATTTCGAAGTAGAAAAATATTTTGCATATGAGACACTCCATGTAGTATGTATAGTATGTATGTAATATGTGTGTATACTTTTTTATCTGGCGTCTTAATGGAAAATTTTATTTTCTTCTGTCATTTCTGTTTTTGACTCTAATTAGTTCTATCGCAGTGTGTTGAATCCATTTGTGTTTTTCTGCTCCTTTAACAAGTTCGTTTGAAGACTGCAGAATAAGTTGTAATTTGTGTGTATTTGTTAAAGACTCGTAGCATTGCCTTACACCAGGAAATGGTCATTAACTGTTATTGATTGATTAATTGATTGATAACTTTTTCGATTGATTAATGACTCACTGGTCAATTAATTAATTAATAATATCATAGACTCATTACAGTCAGTCTTGCCTGGTATTATTATAATTGATTGGTTCATTTTCTACTTGCAATTTTGTTGATTGGTTTGCCTACTTCTAGGTTAGCGCACTAATGTTAGGTTTTGGTTTTTATTATTTGCAAATATTTAATTGATTTTGACTTACCCTGATTCCTAGTGGAGTAGGTTAGAAACTTGTCACTGGAGCGGTAGAGTGCAAGGTTCGAGTCTCGATACCATTTCATTTTGACGACTTGTTGTTAAGTTTTGTATACTTGAAAGTCGTCGTATTGTGCTTTTTAAATTTTATATAGAATGTAACATTAGTTAAGTTGTTGAAAATAAAACCTTCAGTTGTTGTGAAATATCCATTCTTGTGTTCTATAAAGGTACCGCTGAATAAAAACTGACTCCTAGTGCGGAGCTGATCCTGTTTATTAGAGCTTTTAGCACACCATCGGCAATGCCGCCAGCCTCACTTTCTATCCATGGCGATCACACCCCGGACCTGCATTTATTTAAATACATAAATGCTATGTTAATTACAAAAATACCACAGGTGAGATTACTGCACCGTTTATTCCGCTAATAATGGTTTATTCAGGCAAGAAGTCTTGAGTCGAGTCCGTCACTAATGGTGCCTTAGGCGGTCAAGCACCAATGTTTAATAAGGACGTTTCAGTTTAGCCTAGGTGTCGCTTGAGAGTGAAAAACTGAACGTTAACTCAATACTTTTACTCCTGCTTAGTCTATTTATACTTAAAGAAAATATTTAGGAAGATATAACAAACGATCCTACAACTCATAGATACAATAAAATGAGGATTTAGCGTTCTCTTCCTCAACCGAAGGCTATGTCATGGACGACTATAGTAGAATCTTGATGGATTTTCATAGAAAGCCATCGGTAAAACATTGCAAATATTATTATTCCTGAGTTAGAATTAG
>JAQFZF010000730.1:2500-16185 GCA_034695365.1 Enchytraeus norvegicus | reverse complement strand
CAACCAACGACCAGCTCTAGGCCAGTCAGGTTAAATTAGCTCAAGACGTGGTGCAATGTCTTGGCACAGTAGTCATTACAACCAAGTCATTACAACCAAGGCTTTGCCTGAAGTCATTATATACCTAAAATGAGCCAATCTTGTGAACGATGGCTGTTGGTGTATGATAGTCCCAACTAGTAAAACACAATATTATAACCGAGAGAATCTCTGTTCATTTCAAACAGCAATTAATATATATTATACAAGTGACATAATGCAATAACAACTAAAAGTGAAAGTTGGTAGCTGCACACATCACAATGGGTACCAACAAACTAAGTAGTAAGTAGCCTACTGTTTATCTACATAGATCTATAATAATTTTTATAGAGAACCGCAAAATAGCAGGCCCAATGCATAAATTTCTATAAAATCTACTATCTCACTTATATAAGAGCACACAGATCAACCTAATTGGATGAACCCATTACAGTGCTTGCGGCATTGCACACTCTACATGATCGTCCCTTAGAAAGAAATAATTGGAATTATAAGATGATTTTCTATTAATGTGTTCGATTAATTAGTCGACTCTTACGAGCACGTGCCATTTCGACTGGCTTATACTCAAGTTCCCCGAACCCAACACGCTTGTTGTACTGTTAACAAGAGGTTATATATCAGCTTTAAGCTAGCCGATACACAGCTGCTATAGTAGGAGAGCGTGCAGGCAGCTGCTTGTAACAGATTGTGAGCAGCTGAAGGAGCTGTAACCACGTCCTACATCTAGTATCAATCCACAGTCCACGTGCAACAACATTGCTCACTAGTAGGGCAAGTTTGAGCATGTTTTACGTCAAGCTCAGAAGCATAAGGATTCTATTCAATACATCAATGCTAAGCAAAGATTAGCTTGGCATTGCACCGTCGCAAAATATTCACACTCACCTCACAAATGTTTATATTACCTTCATCAACTGACAATATGGCAAAATAAATTTTCAATTTCAATAGGCCTACATGTGCGGGTCCCTACTTCACTAGGTGCTCTGTGCTTAACTGCGCGGTACTCTGTGGATTAAAATTTGTAATAAGCTTTCTGCAATTAATCTTTATACCGGTAGCTCGAATGTATTGAGCCGTACTGAAGACAACCCGGTGGTTCTGATCTCGACGTTAAACACACACAAACCCGAACTCTCATAATCAAACACACACCCCGGGCCCCATCAGGCTGTATTCGGCTCACGAATTGTTCATTTATGAAAAAATAATAATAAGCTTAAAAAATAATATCAGCTTATGCTATTCATCTCGCCAGATGGTGAGATAACCGGGATTCGTTTCCAAATTCTGCTAGCAAATTGCAATCGCCAGAGCGTGTCAACGATGTCATGATAAATGTTCACCGACTGCTGCTATTACAGCAATGGAGAGTAAAGCAGCTTTCTTTACTATGGCTTAAAATTCAACCTCAGAGGGTCTACAAAACTAGGCATTGAACCCGCAAACTCATGATGCAAAGACCGCAGTGCTGGTGTTAGACCACGGAGCCTTCCTGCACTGAAACAATGATTAGAGCTCTCTAACCACTCAGCCACCACATTCCTGTCATAACATCGTATTAAGTTATCGTACCGTATTAATTATATAATTATTGGAATTTATTTATTTATTTATTTATTTATTTTGTTATCATCCACACAAGCATTAAAACAAATAACATTGCATCATAAAAACAGTTCAGGGTGGGGTGATAAACAAGTATCCACAGGCTTTGCAGCACTAATGTGGAACTTATAGTTTTGACATACTCAGAACAGAGAGCATTGACACGGCAATTGATCCCCAACGAAGCATTACAGTTCTAATTAACGTGACAATTAGTTGTCATTTATTCGACGGCAAGGTCGTCAGCCCTAAAAAACTAATATTAGGCTCACACGCCAGAAGTGTGCTTAATTAGCTTTGCAAGCCGCTGTAGCAGTCAGTTTTAGTCACAACTATTATTATTAATATTTAGAAGCTAAGCTAAAGCAGTAAAGCTGTAAGGATAAGTTTAGCGTGTGTTTCCGTATCAAGACACTGCCCGAGATGGACCCGGCTGAGACTGGAACCCATAGCCTCCTGCAATCGCAACAAATCGTGAACCAAATGAACTCAATCTATCATGAGCTGCAGCTTATTTGGATTCTTTCTTATATAGGCCTAGATGTCTCTTAAGTCAACGTTCATAAATCCAAGTTTCACATGTTGCATCGCTTCATTTAGTAATTAGGATATTTTATTACTGTATGGCCTGGGGCCATGGGCCTATTATTATTTGTTGTAATATAATAAATTAATAATCATTACTATAATTATATTATACACGTCGCTGACATCGCCTTCGGGTGCGGAACCGGACGTTAAATCCTCATTCATTCATACATTATCTTTTATTATAAATATAGTTTACATGACAGCGTCATATTAATTAGGTTGCTCTAAAAATATAAAAATCTCTTAGTGTAAGTGTAATTAGTAGACTAAGATACAAATTACATAAAAACTGCTTGCGGTCCTAATGGGGATATATGTCTAAACACTAGGCCTACGTAGTTGATCAACTATTAGCTTTTCAAGAGCCTGCTGTTAGTACAATTTTGACAAAGACTTAATTGACACATTGACTTAATTGACATATTTAACAATTGACCTTAATTAATCTTAATCTTCGTCTTTATACTCATATTACAATAGTGAACCGCTTAACCAAGAGTTATATTGGGCCTTCCATGTGGCTTTTAAATTAAAGTTATCAAATGACATCAAAGAATGTCAGAGTTTATCTGGTTTTATACGATTATGTAAGTCCACACCATAGAAATACTAATATATATATATTAGTATTTCTAAAATATCATAGAAAACTAATATACCATAGAAATACACCATAGAAATAATACACCATAGAAATACTAATATATATAATAGTATTAGTGTATATATTAGTATTTCTTTCTATGGTTTACACTATCACTAGAAATTTAAGTTAAATTTTAAATAAGATTAATAGTTATTATAGACACAAAAATCTATGATTTACTGTTTTACATTCGTGATGAACATTCTCGCATAATTTAATTTATAAGCTTAATAATAGTAATAAATTTGATGTAGGTTTAACGTCGGCTTCCCCATCCAGGGATAATGTCCGTGACGTCATACATTAGTAATGTTATCTGATTTACTGTTGAACTTAAATTTTCCATTGAACAAATTCCCTAATTAACTCTGAATAATAACTGTTTCATTCATGACACTTTACATTTTTATTTTATCATAAAGGTGTCCCGCTTGATGGCCGAAAGGTCCCTCAGGAAACCTTAAAACCACTAATTGTTTAGTTTGATTTACATTTTCTAACTGTATATCGTGATTGCTAGTTCTCTGTTCACTGATGATGTGTAAATGAATGCATATTGTGGTTTGAAATAAAATAACTAACTAACTAACTAACTAACTTAACCCAACGGATTAAAACAACTTGTTATAGATCTATACAGTAATTATATTTATAATAACGTGATTTGGCATTATAGAGACTACTCTCTTAAACATTAGGCCTAAACATTAAAGCAGCTTGCTAAAGACAGCAACTCGACGATCGTCACAACTGAACCTGCGACCTTTAATATTAAAAGTCGACCTGTTACCAAGTGTTAGAACACGAAAGTTGGCCTATCTCTTTGATCAGATTTCAACCACCATACACTTTCCCTCGGAGGTCAAATTTTTCGCCACAGAAATTATAATATAAACAGAAACAGCTTGATTTCACAAGCACCAATGGACGCTAAATTCCAATTGATTAATTGTAGACCTACTCAGTTAAATATATAAATAGAGCCTTGTAATCAACGCTGAGATAATTTTTGTTATAAAACTCATTTAACAGATTTCGAGGCATAAACGTTTACTGGACTACTTGTCATATACATGCAGATGATGCAGTCAACGTGCCAGCATTTGTCGAATATCAAACATAGATAGCTAACAAAATCTTCAGTCTGACCTAGTTATCCCATAGTCCTAACTGATAACTCTATTTAACCAGGGACTTTAGCGGTCTATTGTACATGTACCACGGCTAGCGATGACCTTGGACTGAGAGAGATAAGCCCCAGCAAGCTGCTGGCCTTGGAGCCACAGCTCTAGTTCACCAGCTTAGCCCATCGTACATGTCTCTCTGTCTGACTCTCTCCCTATCTCTCTCCCTCTCTGCCTGACTCTTTCTCAGTCCGCGCACACTTCTATCGATGTCCAGATCTATAATAATCTCTACCAGTTTGCTGTAACACATAATCTCTCATTACAAATTACACATACTTGAGATCTCTTTTTATAGACTCTAGATGATTTGCACTAGTTTAAAAGACTAACATCTGACACCGAACGTGCTAGATATCATCATGGACGATCGCTGCACTATAGCCTGTCTTTTCTACGATCAATCAATATCTAGCAAGTTTTCATTTAGCACAATATTCATCTTATAAATACACTATTCATCCTGATATACACTATTCACACCATTCATCTTGACAAAGGATTAAAAACAAATAGCCTGCCATACGCCGCAACCGATGTGGTGAGACCAGAAACTGTTGTACAAGGAGGCCTACTGTTCCAAATAGTAATTAGAAATCGACAGAAAATTATTAATATAGATAATATCATCAAGAAAGGCGTCGAACTGCTGATACAATCGATTAATTCTAATACATAACCGACTTATTTGAAACAGCTGTATTTTAGACAACCAGCTCAAGTAGAAATAACTACAGCACTAACATTGGGCCTACTACAACCAGTACCATACTGCAAGCAGTACTATAGCAGTACTGCTATAACTGTACTACAACAAGTACCACAATATTTTAACATTAGAATCACAAACTGTTAAACAGTACTACATCCTGTACTGCAGCCGTACAACAACAATAATACAACAGTACCTGAACAATAAAAGTACTGGAACAAGTACTACACCAGTAGTACAGCTATATTACAACAATACCATAACTGTTTAACAGTACAGCATGTGCTGCAACAGTACTTCAACAGTACCACTACTACAGTACTATAACTGTTTAACAGTACTACAACAAGTACTACACCATTACTATGTACAGCAGTATTACAACAATACCACAACTATTTCACAGTAGCAAGTACCAGTACTAAAGCAGTACTTATTACTACAGTATCATAACTGTTAACAGTAGGTCTACTACAACAAGTACTACAGCAAGTACTAAAATCAGTATTACAACAGTATCACTGTTTAACAGTA
This sequence comes from Enchytraeus norvegicus, assembly GCA_034695365.1. Classification (NCBI taxonomy): domain Eukaryota; kingdom Metazoa; phylum Annelida; class Clitellata; order Enchytraeida; family Enchytraeidae; genus Enchytraeus; species Enchytraeus norvegicus. Next base: position 10,865 of record JAQFZF010000730.1, on the reverse strand, counting down.
CTACAGCATGTACTACAGCAGTATTACACCAGTACCACAACTGTTTAACAGTACTACAGCATGCATGGTACAGTACTACAGCAGTATTACAGTATTACAACAGCAACTGTTTAACAGTACTACAGCATGTAATACAACAGTACTATTTAAAGCAGTATTAAACCAGTATCACAACCTCTTAACAGTACTACAGCAAGTACTACAGCAATTATATAATAGCAGTAAACAGCGGTACCAGAACAGGACCTACTATGACTGTAGTACAACAAATGTACTACAGCAGTACAAACAGCGGTACTAAAACAGTACTACGACAGTAGTACAACAGATGTACTAAGCAGTACAAACAGCGGTACTAGGACAGTACTACGACAGTACTACAATACATGTACTACAGCAGTACATACTGCGGTACTAGAACAGTACTACGATAGTAGTACAAGATGTACTACAGCAGTACAACAGCTGCAGTACAGAGCAGCTAGAAGCTCAAGTAGGTTAAGCATGAGTGCATTATAAAGGTTGTATTATAATACACTGACTCACATACGAGACACGCTATACGGGCGCCTCTCTATCGATTGTCAGAGTGAGCTACTGCAGCGCCGAGCTCTGTATAAAAAAATTAGCAACGACCTTGTACATACACGACCAGGGTAAGGCAATACATGTGTGCAGCCAACATATCTACTCAACGTTCAACCACCATTAACCGATACCTGATCCGAGCATCAGAATCACCAGATAGATGAATATTTGAATGAACAATATTGAATATGAATTGAATAGTTGATAAGGAATTGGAATATTATACTAGATGTTGTCTGACTGATCCAAATACTTCAAAGTGCTGTAATATTTCACATAATCACAAAATGCTACAACATAAGAGCTAAATGTCGCCAACGACAGAGTTGTCAACCGATTATTTTATAATTTGAAAATATAGGTCTAACTAATCCATAATAGTCTCTACATTTAAAGTGATTCAGGAAACAACCTCAGCTATTGTAGACGAATTCTTCAAATATTATACATTCCAATTATGACCCATTTATCGGATTGGAATCTGTAAAAAAGTTTACCGATTATCCGGAACCAGTAATCAGTAAAAATGTCAATCGGTTAATCCCTAGGTACACATCCAGCAGTTATAGCTGTAACTCACGTATAGGCCTATTTATTATATATTAAAATCTCATTAATGGACCATAACAAGCTCCCAAAGCAATCACATATTCACTTTAATATTATATTGGTTCCGAGTTAATTATAAATATTATAACTAAAAAAAGAACATTTGAATCATTAGTGTATGTTCTTCATGTTATACAAATATAGACTAAACATTACATAGAGTTCTAAGCTAAACCTCTTGTCTCTGGCAGCTGGCTCCACAGATTGACTAAACCAACTCAGTTTCAAATGAATCAATCGAAACGATATCAATATTTGATAGCAATCGCGAATTAAAATTAGTATAAAACGCTGTCTAAATTCAGTCACTCGTATCATTAATTACAGGATAGAACTGAGTAAAGCATTAGCTGTTGTGGTCTGCTACGTGACCACTCACGGCACAAAAGTTAATGAACTCTTTTATGAAAATCTTTAATAAGACGGCAATGAGAATTTAACCTACTCTTTGTCATCAACTCCCCTCACAACCCCCCCCCCCCCTCCCCTCCCCACATATAAAATAAAATAATAAGGTATTAAGGATACCATATTTGTCGACGCCATTTATTTGTAATCTATCGTTAGATGACAGATTCAAGATCAAATTTCCACGGACAATACTAATATCTGTTAACTTTTAGGGTCATCAGATTACTCACAGAGCACATCATCGATCAACACAAATTCAATCACACGATTTTCCCTTTAACGTACCTTACCTATAAATTGCTTTACACTCTGACTGATAAATACAATACATCAAAATTATGATTATCTATTCATAAATCAAAGAGAAGCGATAATACAACAAGTGCCAGTCCATTAGCTAAGACAAAGAAGCAGGCTTAAGATGGACAGATCAGGTAAATTGGTAATTTAGAATTAACTAATCAGGCCTAATTAAATCAACAAATTCTTGGCGATTATGTCATCGCCAAAGGGTTCATTTTGGGTTAAGATTAGGCTCACTCTACCCCTAACCAAAACTGTAACCCAACCTTCAACAATTTGTAATACTCTTTATTTCAAAACCAAAATTTCTGAAGGTGACATAACCGACAAGTACCAAATTTAGGGTATTTTAAATGTGATTTTTATTTAAATCAAATCATCACTAAATCAGATTTTAAGTTCTGGGTGCTAAAATGTTAAACAATCGATTAAAGTTTGGTGTTTGGCAACTTACCAACATATAAGTTGCTGTCCATATAACCATGGAGCCAACTGATCCCACAGCTCATTTACAGGCAGGAAAAGTCACAATTATTGTGCAACACAGGTGTCAGGTAAGCTAACAAGCACAGCTTTAATCAAGCGCCTAGTCCTAGTGCGGTGCATTGTGCAACAGCCGCTAATATATTCCTGCTGAATTTACCTTATTAAAACATTTGGCTTCCGTTTAGCAGTTGACCTAATTTGTAATTAAGAAGGGCGCGGGATTTGTTCACAGTCAGGTCTGTCGTTGACAACATCCGTGCGATGACGAAACAGACCTTAATCACAACTTTATAGAAAGCTGTCACATATCGAAACAGTTGTCTGCATGAGATTCAAAATCTCTCCTCAACATTTGTCTGATTAATTCAGTCATGTCATGATGGCCTGGCTGCAAGAGTTTGTAAAAACCAAGAATGTTCATCAATTACATAGTGAGGTTATCAATGGAACATCCTTGGTTAAAAACCGTGAGTTATTCATGAGCCATTGCCAGTGACAAATGCAAGTAAGCATACAAGGAGGTCATGGTGTTGGGTCCCGTAGACAACTTTCATCTTGGACTAGTAACTATAATATTTGCTAACTAGGATGACATAAATAATAAACACTAGGCAACTTTAAATAAAAGTCGAACAACTAAAAGATGGGAGCAGAGAACTTAATGTAGGCTACATAATTATAAACCTGATAAATCTTTGTTATATATAAATTAAATGAAGACCAGAATATCTAAACAATATGCCTTAAATACAACAAACTGGTAGTTCATGTAAGTTAATCAATCAATCAATGAGGATTAAGCGTCCGGTTTATCATCCGAAGGCGATGTAAGGGACTTCAGTAGATTAATACCTCACGTAGGCCTGTTTTACACAACAATAATATATATTAACTCATTAATCATATGTGCAACAAAAACCAAGAATACTGGTGGCGGTAGTCTAGTGATTAGCGTGGTGCGCTCAAACGTAAGATGATTGAAGAGTCATGCGTTCAAACCCAGATCAGACTACAGAAAAATAATAACCCCACCTATACTGATTAATCGTGTACCAGCACTTGCTGCATTAGTGCGCTCTTCACGGCAAAGATACGATTCACCAGTGGGACGACAGAATACAAAGAAATTTAAAAACAGCAACTAAGAAAGGAAACCCTATAAACAAGTGCGATTGACATGTGTGGAAATAAAACAAGAAGATTAAAAAAATTTATACTTACAATAATTGATATTAGGAATTAGTACACGGTTGACACCCTGTGAGAGCTTGTACATATATCCTGCTTCTTGTACTAACAATGTCTTCATTAATTTCGCTAATTAATGTAGGCCTACTATATGAATTTTAAGAATCTACCTGTCAATATACCAAAGTGTCTAAGAATATGTTCTGCTAATGTACTCTAAATGTCTTTAGAACTGTAGAACATATGAGGACTGCCAATGTACTTACTACTTATAAGTGCCTTCAGAATAAACGCTGAGCACTATTGTCTTTAATAAGAGTAAATTTCACTCTTTTTAAATACTTAGTACCGGTACTAATTACTGTCCAACACTTGTACACGCTATCAACTAAAAGTGTCTCAAATATTTCCAGCTCATCTGTCATTAATGTCTTATGAACATATTTAAGTTTACTCGAAAATATTCTGAAATGTCAACAAGTATCTAGTATCTAAAACTCAATCTGATTTAGTCTTATAACCTGATCTGAATCTTGCAGTGCAAATACATATTATCTAGAAGCCATTAGCCATATTTTCTTTCACTGGTCATTCAAATTCTTACTATCCTTCAAAGCTACACTAACTGCAATATAAACATTAACAATATAACAGATGGTTACAAGACATTTATTGGACAAAAATCGTGAGAAAAGCAAAGACTGCTCTGGGCAGATTCTTCTAATTTATAACTTGATCAATCCATCGACCTCTCCTTGTTAAAAAAACAGTCAGTTAGATAAGATTATAGATTATGCATCCTCACTGATGCATCCTCATCTTTGATGTTCTGAACATCAGAGATGAGGATGCACCATGAAATGAACATCATGTTCATTAATATTACTCTCTCTCTCGCTCTCGTCCTCTCTCAATCAGGACTCGACTCCCTACAGTAAATGCTGCACCAGGGAAGACACGTCGGCTCTAATCTGTCAAATGGCCATATCGCAAAATTTGTTTTCGTATTTGCAGAATACTTTGATTCCTAGAAGCAGAAAACTGCAAGCCTTGTTTATGGCTGGACAGAGTCCACTCAGAAAGGCTTTGGTAAAGGTATGGGTTATCTATAGATATAGACTGTATAAATTTCTATATCTATCTTCTGTGAAACATTGTTGAATGATGCGGATGCGCCCAACACAGTGAGGAGAGAAAACAGGAAAGGTTTCAAGAGTCCTTAGAGTCCTGGAAATAGCAAATCCTCATGAACGAAAGTCCATGAGTGGATCCCAGCCACGGAATGTTGCCAAATATAGGCCTAATTAAAAATATGTAGCAGATGTTACTAACTATTGACCAGTCATAGTAGAACAGCAATGCTAAAAAAGAAGTTTGCATGCTTAAATTGCAGATGAAAATTTGACCTGGTCACAACTTAGGTAAAGTTTTCAAATTGCCAGGCCAAGGAAAAAATAGAAAACGTTGGTAAGAAAATATAAATAAATAAATAAAAATATAAAATATATGTGAAATTTATTACTCGTTATGTTCTTCCATCAAACTTTAACTTTCCGAATATAATCTCCTTCGTCATACCCTCACCATACAGGATATGACCAATCCATTTCTTCCTACATATATTTCGGTTTTGAAACAATCAGCTCTTTGCTTTCATCAACAATCCACTCAATCCACTCAGCCACAGGTAGGTGAGGAACACTTACATTTCAACGACACTACCCAACTAGATACATTTGAAATCTTTTCTTTAGGTGAAATGCCTGGTCCGTGCATTGAATATCATGGTGTGCATTTAGATTTTCATTGCTGTCCTTATCATTGTAATCAATCAATCAATCAGTCAATCAGAAGTTTTTACATTGTGCACTTTTAACTATATAGAGATGTCTCAGAAGCGTTTCTAAACACCCAAGGGTAGAGTAGTCTGGCCTGTCATATGCCTCAACCGATGTGGCAGGACCTATGCAAATCTGGAATTTTAGTGGCCAAAGGGTCACGTACATAGGCCTACACAGAAGTCATGGTGCAGATCACTCAGCCCTTCACTCCGGCATCTGCTTTATTTGTATTATAGTGAATTTGTCAAAATGTTAATCTATTCCCATCGAGATTGGGACTCTTTGTATAGGAATACAGTTAACTCAGAAATCAATAGTTTTATGTGCAATTTTTATTTATATAGTACAACTTGTATCCCATATCAACAGTTTCCAATCTCTTGGTCATAGCAGCCCCCAGTGTCCAGCATTCACAAGAGTAGAGAAGATTTGAATTTGAATTACTGACATGTGTAACACAATACATGTGTGGTGTTGATCTTAGATGTAGGCCTAAGTACTTAAGTACAGTACTAAGTACACTATTTTTGTGAAATTATATAAATAAAAGTTTCATAAAAGTTCAAAAATAAATTGTAACCTTCTTTGCTTTATCTTTTTATAAATTTCTCTTAGTGCCCAGCTAGATGATGAGTTTGAGACCTAAATTCGTTCAGAGAGTCTGCTAGATATATCTTGCTCATTCATGAGGGGACCATGACCAACCCAATTACTTGGTCCCAAAACAGGATGCAGGATGGAAAAGTTTCATAAAAGTTCATAAATAAATTGTAACCTTCTTTGTTTATCTCTTTATAAATTTATCTTAGTGCCCCCTCTACCCTAACACTTAGAGAAAGATGCTTTTAGCATATATTTATATAGTTCTAGAATTCCTGACTTACTGAACAGTTTCATATAAAGAATTAATACATTAATACATAAAATATGTATAAATTCATTGGACTAAAATATTACTTGAGCAATATCAATACAATTCTGAGATAAGACCATCAGCTGGTTATTGAGACTCTGCCCACAGATAGAAGGCAAATATTAAATTTTATTGAACAGGAATAGTAGGAATGTAATGTAAGTGGGTCAGAGTGTTTAACTGCATTCATTTATCTTGGATGAGAGAACATGGACCATACTAGAGGCAGACTACGTAGGTAGTCACAGTCACTTCGTAGTCACTTCGTAGTCACTTGGGAATAGATACAATGACACATGCATGCTAAAATATTATATTATGCAGGTTTCTAGGATCCAATACAGTCCTGAGTTATCTCATTTACACAATCGTTCACTCAGAGCACTTGCTCTTTGGCACATGCATGAAAATCCAAAGATGAGACCTAATCTAAAATCGTAGTGTACTGTGAAAATGGAAGACGTTCTCACATCACACTACCAGTAATAAAAATATATATAAGAAAATTTTAACATATTAGGTAGGCTACGATTCACTTTTTAACTCTGGAAAATTTATATATGGACCTTTTAGAATTCTTGACTTGCTGTTTCAAAATAGTAATATTCCTTAATATTCGTCAATTTCATAAATATTCCAAATATTTATATTTAAATATTTATTTATATTGCTTTATATTTATACAAAAAGGTAAAAATTTGTAGAAATACATATCTACATTTCCAGGGCAAGACCATCGCCAGGTCAAAGTGATGCTCGCAGAGAAAATAATATTCCAACAGTGCTCCCGAAATATTATGAATAGCCGATTGCGTAATTTGTGGTGAAGGTATAAAATAGGATTTATTTTTGCGATGGTGGGAGATGTCCCATACAAGAAGTTCTATGGTACGTAGTAACTTTGGAAAACAAAGGAGAGGGCACCAATTAGGGCAATTCTTAAATATATAGCATTTGTTGTTTCTGCAAAATTAATCATTTTAACCAATTTAAAATAGCGGGAATTTATACACTTTTGTTGATGTGCAACTGAACAACCACCACGCCCTCCTTTGCTTCCTCGGTTGTTAATTTTGGAACAATTACCGTAACCAATTTATGTGGATACGGAGCACAGGATTTATCTAATGTATTTGCAATCTCACCATCAGTCTAATGACTTTGCCACTCGTGTGTGCTGTAGCTTTGCTGTAACTGATTGATAGTGGAAGTGTGTGATAAATAAATAAATAAGGTAGGCTACTGCAGTCTTAAATGATTAATATGTGTCTGATATCGTCGTCAGAGATGAAACGAACGTTAAACCATATTACATTGTAGCGCTTGGTTGAGAGTCAGCTCTCGTGTCAGTACCATCTGATATGGTATTAACTCCAATTGACTCCTGGTATTTGATGAAATATAATAGCCGCATAGAATTAATAAGTTAAATATCGACTTGGAGATCTAGTAAGTTTAAAAGGCTCTGGTTAAAACTCGATCATTCCTGTTTCATAGTTTAATAATTTTATTCACTTGTATTAGCATCATGCTAGGGTTGGACTAACCTTCACCCCAACCCTAAACCCAACTATAGCCCTAAATTTATTCTACACTATTTGTGACAATTTGGAGAAATTGTATTTACACCATTATAATTGTGAACACGTTTTAACATTTTCCTATCAATACAGTACAAGTAAATAAATAGAGAAATTTCTACAGTGTCGAATATTAAGCTATTTATGGAATAATATAATTATAGAATTTTTAGTTAATACACTATGCACTATTTAATACATTTATTTCAAATACTTGTAATTATTCATAAATTAACTAGCCTATTAGTTCATACATTTTAAGTTAATTCATTAATTACATTTACTTAAAATTTACTAAACTCATGAAACAGTTCGACAAGAATCTGACAATTTCTTTCCAAAAAGCCGCAGATTAAGTTGTAGGTCGATAGATTTTCTAAATCCTCAACAATAAAACTAAAATCGGCATGTCGGCGATTGCGTTAGAACCGATATCCACCGAAATT
>JAQFZF010000729.1:0-16192 GCA_034695365.1 Enchytraeus norvegicus | reverse complement strand
CTCTCACTCAAATTAGATTATTGGCGTTATAACTGTCACTTTTAAGCATGGGCCCGGGGGTCCGCGATCCATGCCGAAAGAAATTAGGGGTCCCTGGTCCAAAAAGTTTGGGAACCACTGCTGTATGGGAATATTGTATTGTACACATGGTGATGAACCAGCTGTAATTATATTGTGTTATATTTTATTGTATAATACAATACAATATAATTGTATAGTTTAGTATATTATTATATTGTAATTTGGTTGAACTAATAAAGCAGTTTACAGAAGGCTAAATAATATTATAGTGTGTGACTGTGTGTAATTATTGTCTCAGCTGTATGTGTTGTATTGTGCTGTATTGCATTGTACTGCATTGTATTGTATTGTACTGCATTGTATTGTATTGTACTAAATTGTATTGTGTTATATTTATTTGCGTACAGGTTGAATTATAGAAGAGCTGTTAACGGAAGACCCTTAAGTGGATTTACTCACAGTAAAGTTGATGAAGCAGTTAGCAGGAGGGCCTAATAAGCAATCAATCACATCTAAGATAGCTCTGCTGTACTTTATTTTATAGTATAGTATTGTATAATATGGTATTGTATTGTATTATACTCTACCCAGGTAGAGCTGATGAAACAGTTAGCAGAAGGCCCTGACATGGAGTCCATCACATCTAAGATGAGAGACATTGCTTCTGTGGTACTCAACCCATCTAACATACGCTGTGCACTCAACATGACTCATGAGTCGACTGACTCAGCTTCTAGAGCTACGGAGAGCTTTCTCTCTAACTTGAAATCTGTGGATAGTATGGGGCAAGATCTGCAGAGATTCTACACTAAGGTTTGTTGTCATGCTGTAGTTGTTTTTTGTTGTTCACTCAACTTCGCGTCAAAATCTACTGACTCAACTTCTACAGTTACTGACGTCCTTAACATCATCTCTGGCTAAGAAAGTTGACTCTAAAGCATTATTATTATTTATTTATTATTTTTATAATGCCCTGGGACCCTGGGCTAACAAATGTGATAAAACAGATTTTATTATGTTAAAAATACAATCATCATTATGATTAAATTTTACTGTACTGAAACTATCTGAATAAGTGTATATCCGTGGATCGTGCGGGAGAGGATGTACAAATAGTGGGAGAGGATGTACAAATAATGGGAGAGGATGTATAGTACAAATAGTGGGAGTGGATGTACAAATAGCGGGAGATGATGTACAAATAGCGTGTTGTTTTGGTTGTTATTTGCTTCAGTGATAGAGAGTATGGGTCAAAATCTAAAAAAATTATCTTTCTCTCGATATCAATTGTCATAAAATTAACTTGTTAGGAATAAGGTTGAAATTATTTAACGATGATTACTTTCTACTTGCTTTGATTTTGAGTGAATTATTTTGGTAATAATCAGGTAAGTTTTACCTCCTATTAATTTTAGTTTCTTTTATTTTAATTTTATTTTTAATATAATTGAAGTTTTTATTTTTGTTTATTTCTTATCTCATGTAAGCTTTATTTTCTGTTATCTGACAAATATTGAAAATGTAGTATTATTTCAGATATTGGATAGTTAGATTTTTGAAATTAAGCATTTCTAATGGAGTGTACAATTTTGGTCTTAACTGCTTCTTCTAAATTTGATAAATAAGCTTACAAAGGTAGTATGCATTATATATTCCTATATGTTACATAATATTTAACTTAACTTAATTATACTGGTATAGAAAGTTATTTCTAACTTGTAGTCGCCAATTTTTTAAAATATTATATAACACAATATATAACACAATTGCCCGTGTTGGATCCGAAAAACTTGAAAATAGACCAATTAGAAACTGGACACATGTTTCGTAAAAGCCGATTAACGCTGATATTGTCATACCGAGAAAGCAACGGGAAACCACTTTGAAAGTCAGTAAATATATTCCCAAGAAATATAATTACATTTTGGGTGTAGTAAAGGCATGGCCTATTTGATGGGATCAACTTGATGATCGATGGGGTGCTCATTGGTGAGTGTGATAGCAGACTGTGTTTCAGAATATGTAACTTGGACCTGCCATTTAACATTGCACTACAGATGGAGGTAACACAATATTTGTTATTATATTTTGTATAATAACGGTCCTATTAGGGTCTATATATTAGAAATTGATGTTAAAAAATTTTTGGAAGCGGTGTTGTATTAAAGTACGATTATGTGGTATTGTAACCTTAATTGTTTTTGTACAATTTATGTGTCATTAAAATCATTCATAATAAATATGTCAGATTTTTCAATTTCTTGATAGCCTACATTAGTAATTTTCCTAAATTGAATGTTGTTGCATATGTTAATAGAATGATTCATTTAAGAGGCAGTCGACGAAGCTTCACTTTGACTTCCCGTTTCAAGTTCATTACGTAGGAAAGTCTGTGGCTACTGTGCCCTATGCTCATCCTGATTTTGCCAGGTGTGAAATTGGTTTGGTTTTGCTTGCTATTATTTCTATGGTGTGTATATTAGGCCTATTAGAAATAATAATAATAATACTTTTTAACGTATTGAAATCTATTTTATCTTATTTCTTAGCCCAGGGTCGTGTGCCAATCAGACCATATTAAAAAATGTAGCAATAATAATAAGGATGTTTGTTAAATACTGCTCTATGCGATATACCACAATAGCGCTAGTGCAGTTAATAAGCCCAATTGAATTATACAGTTTTAAATACTTGTTAAAACACTTGGTATGTAATGAGAGTTGAGAGTCCCACAGATTTACAGGTAGACTGTTCCAGACACTTGGTCCTGATGCTCTGGAGTCTGGAGCTATTATTTGTCTTGACGAGAACTTTAGTCTTTGCTGTAATTGTACTTTCAGCTAGTTAAAAGTCTATCTGAGTCTATGTTAAGACTTTCTTGCATTAGCACTAGCACTGCTTTGGATCTCGATTTTTCTTCATTCTATGAAGTGGCCATTACGTTCCAGTAATATTGAACTGGTCATAACTGTAGACTATGCTTGGGGCGTCCACAGTATTGTCTCAGGTGGGAATATGGAAGTTGAATCCTCATTGTGTGGCATTGTAATTTATAGAAATAATATAGTATAATATATATGAAAACTTTATAATTATTTACGTTATGTGAAGTTGAACATTTCAATCGCAGTTGATATTCGTTGTTTGAAAATTTGTGAATAGTAAAACCGAAAACTGCACGTTATTCATAAGAGCCCACTAACGCCGATAATGAGGAAATGAGATAATAAGAAACCAACTCCAAAGCCGTATTTTTTCCCTTGAAGTGCAGTTAAGGCAATGCTCTTTTGATGGGATGAACTTGTTGATCAACGGTGTGCTGATATGAGCCAGATAGTAGTCTTTGAGAAAGAATTTGTGCCTTGGACCTGTCTTCTGGTAATGCACTAGAGAGAGAAAATGGTTGACTTATTGATTGATTGATTTATCTACAGATTGACTAATTTGCTCATTAATTAATTAATTTATTTGCTCATTTATTGTAGTTTGCGTGTTTTGGCAAAGATGATGTCATCGAGATACCTGCATCGCGAAATCAGGTTAAAATATTTGAAAGTGTACATTTCTGAATATTTAATCAAGCGAATTTAACGTCGGTTTCATCATCTGACGACGACATTAGGAAACTTTCCAACAACATGCGGACTATCAACCTGCCCACTGAAACAGATGCTGCAAGAGACAAGTACATGCTGCAAGAGACATGATACAGTTTCATATCACCAGTAAACCAATGAAATTCTAATTGAAAAATTTGAGGAGGAATCAAATGAGTTTTGAGCCAATTGCAAAACAACGGTAGTGTGTGACAAGTTTAAATAAAAAGTTTAAAAAGTTATTTGAGCCATATAAAAGTCAAATATTGAGGATGATGTTGGTTATATCCTAAATGGGACACTATAAATATAATCTCTATAAATATTGTGACTGTGAGTTTTTGTGTTGAAAAATATTATTAACATTTTCACAGAACTGTGTGATTCTTGTCTAATATTTAAATAAACTGGGCTTTGCTCTTATATTCAGTTGCTAAAATAAATAAACTTGATCCTTATCATATTCATGTGATGAATTTTTAGATTTTATTTTTGTCTATGGTGTTTGCAAGCGCAAGAAAATTTATATTGTTGATTGTTGGCTTATAAAATGTTGAAGATAAGTTACGCGCAATCCTAAGAAACAAAGAAGTGCAACAATGTGAATGCATACAGAACTGTATTTGCAGAAGGGCATAATAAATGTGTCTGCATTGACTCAAGTTTTATTTGCACATGTTTGATTGGCTGGGCCAATGACACTGTTGACTAAGCATCTAAATCGGGTTCCATATTTTCGAATCCTAGGGTTCACTAGTCACTGGTAGCCATTTATGCCACAAAACTTACATTAAATTTATCATTAGCTGTTAAATGCCATATAATATATATGCAGTGATTTGATTGGTTGCTATTGTTAGAGTAGTTATGTGCACTGATTTGATTGGATGTTGTAGAGAGAAAGGCGGAGCCTATGGGGGAGGAGCTATGAGTGATGCTGGAGGTCTCTTCAATTTCTATTCATACAGGTAGCAAAATACTGCAACAAAATTCTTATTTTGTTTCACATTTTATGATTGTTCATAAATATATAATTATAAACGAAATTTCTATATAATAAGCCGCAAAATTTTCGACGGGAGATTTCAGTGATATCGTTATTGTTTTTGTTTTGTATTATAATTATAATTATCTATCATGAGGATTTCGAGATTATTTAGCACCATTATGTCTAAATTTTTTGGTCAGAGTAATTCACTCACATATTGGAATGTTAGTTTCAAAATTTTCTCGAGACTGTCTAAGTAGTATCAATGGCTGGTTCTCCCATCATGATTTGTAATTTTCCGGCGGCCGCGTTGGATCCGCAAACTTGAGAATAGACAAACCGAAAGCTGCGCGTGTTTTGTAAGAGTCGACTCACAGATTCACTGAGGAAGGATAAAGAGACCCACCATAAAAAATAACATTATCTCCAAATGTGGCTTACAAACCATACAGTCATATGCCATGGAATTGCCATTAGGCAATTCTCTAAGAGGAAATTCACATATTCAATGTTGGTTACCCCTAAAGTCATATGAACGTTAAAATGGTAAAGCTAAAGCTGAAGTTAACGCCTTGTAACCAATTTCACAGCAGGAGGATACCTCAAATCAAAATCAAATAACGGTTTAACATCCGGTTCATCATCTGACGACGATATCAGGGACATCAGTGAAACATGATCCAAATGCTTACCCAAGGGGAATAAATTGGCTCTGTCTACACTGTTGATTATAATTAGCCTGATATGATATAATATAGTGACGAACCAGACGTTAAATCCTCATGCATTCATTGATATGATTGACAGAGACCCAGGATTGGACAATACTCTGAAAGCATTTGATGGGTCAGTTCAATGGGTCCTGTCCGGTGACTTCAAACAACAAGATATTGATGAATCAAAACTGGGCATATTCTCACAGGTAAAATTTATAAGTACTCGATATCTTCCAATGAGTACCAAGAACATACTCACATGTAGAAATTCTGTAAAATGACTTAATTAGCCTATAATTTATCCAAATAATGATGAAACGATTATAATAATTAAATTATTTATTCATTCATTGTTTAAGTGCTAGGATATAGATATGCAGTTAATTAATAAATTGATTTATGAATTGATTAATAGAATTGATTGAATGATGAATGGATTGATTCATTGGTCGATGCCACCGGTATGGTGTGATACAATGATTGATTGAATTCTTTTCTTCGTATATTGCTTACACGTTACAACCACACATGTTTGACATAGTCACCAGGTGGTGCATTTTTACTTCGATTTGCTTTCCACTCCTGATTAATCCTATCTTTGCCTTTTAGATAGCACACAATGACAGCCAGCACAGATATTCGAGTAACCTTCTAGACAGCCTGGGGATATAATTTATCTTGTCGGCTGATCTAGGATTTGATCCTGGGTCACTTACTTCTGAAGCGAACACTCTACCAATGTCGCTAAACCCTCCATTTTGGTTGAATGATGGATGGATGGATGGAGTCACTGGTAAGTATGGGGTCCTAGTGGCAGTAAGGGTGTCAGACAGTTTCAAACAGGTGTAGGCGATACAAAGATTGATGATTGATTGATTGATTGATGATTAGGTTGATGCACCAGTACCCCCTGGCTCCAAGGGTGTAAGACAGTTTCTTACAGGGGTGGACGATATGATGTACCAGCAGCACCGACAGAGGTTGTTAGATGTCAGTAAAGAGGCTCTCATTCGTGTTACACGAAGGTTCGTTTTGCGATGACATGATAGATTCTTAGGGCATTGCCATGTATAGTGAAATACTTTATTTTATTTATTTATTTGTTACTTCATATACGAGTGGCGTTCAAAAAGTCTTGATCATTGCTTAATAATTTGAAAACTACTTGTCAGAAATTATTCAAAATTTCCAGCAACATTAAACAACATAGTATCAATGAATTTACAGAATCTTACAATTATAGCATATTTCTTTTTCGGTATAGTCACCACTGCACGCAACACCCTTCTCCCATTGGTTTCGCCAGTTTATAAATCCATTTACGAAGACGCGTTGTCTGATCCATGCCTTCACTGCAGACTTCACAGCGTCATCGTCTTTAAACCTCTGGCCTCTCAGATAGTCCTTCAGAGGACCAAATAAGTGAAAATCTGACGGTGCAAGATCGGGGCTGTTTGCTGGATGGGGCAGTGCAGTCCATCCCTTAGAAACAAAATCGCAGTGTGGTGGCGTTGACAGTGTGTGGTCGTGCATTATCATGAAGCAGAATAACGTTTTGAAGATCGAGACATTTCAGATGAATAGAGCGAGCCAATTTCCTCAATGTCTCCTGATACTGATATGATTTTTTTTTCTACTACGAATAAGTTCAACAACTTGTTGTTTGTTTTCTTCCGTAACGGCCGTTGAAGCCCGACCAGAGCATGGCTTGTTAGTAATGTCACTTCTGCCACCCTTAAAGTCGGTCAGCAATCGCCTAACACTCGGATAATTAAGTGTAGATTCTCCATAAACTTTCCTTAATCTCTCACTGATTTCCCTTGCAGTTATACTCTCTTGTTTTAGAAATTCAAATACAACTTTGTGCTTAATATTGTTGTCAATATGGGCGGCCATCTTGAGTATTGATAAGTGGCGCCACCTGGCGAATAAAAAAATTATATTTACCAAGGATGTCAGTCTGATTCTAGTTAATGTTGCTGGAAATTTTGAATAATTTCTGATGAGTATTAAAAAAATTATTAAGCAGTGATCAAGACTTTTTGAACGCCCCTCGTATTTTGGATATTATTATATAACATTACAATAACTAGGGCGATTAAAAGTTAAAAAATGTTAAAATAAAAATAGGTGTGGGAAATTTTGTGAAACGTCCAGAAATGCTATCCAAACTGTTCTACGACCCCCCTAGGAGAAGTTATTAGGTTAAAAATAAGCTTAAAATCCAGTGAGATTAAAAAATTAAAAACGTTAAATTTGTACATTTTTAATTCAAAGAATATAAATTTTAGTGTTTTAGCCTTTCAGTTTCAAAATAAGTTTAAGAAATTTGCTAGACCTGAGTGAAATACAAAAATATGCAAATTCATATGACTATTATAGGCTAGTGATTTTTTCTCTGAATCACTGAAAGTTTGATCTAAAAACGTTGTGGTAGCATATGAGGAAGCTAAACTCTCAGTCTGTCTTTCTCTCTCTCTCTCTCCTGTCTCCCTCTCACTCTCCCAAACTCTTTACAGATGTATTATTTTATCATATAGTGATATAAGGTGAAAAAATTATCCGGAATATTTCATATTTTTCCAAAATTTTTGAAAAATTTCCAATGAATTCCGAAAAATTTCCGATATTTTTCCATGAATTAAATTTATTTAAATTTAAATGTATCACAATGGTTAAACATCAAACTAAAGTAGGGCCTATCTAATTATTAGTTACAACGAATAATTAGATAGCTTAGTTTAATGTTGGTCAGACTTTTCCTGAAATTTATGATGAATTTTTTCAGAAAATTTCCCGATATATTTCAACAGGTTACAATTCTTTTAGATGTACAATACATACATCACAATATTAAAACATCAAATTAAGGTATCTAACTATTTCTTATATAGGGCTTTAACTAATAATTAGGTGGCTTAGTTTGAAGTTGAAATGTTGTGATACAAGTAAATTGTCATCTAGTACTTCATGGAAAAATATAGGAAATATTCTGGAAAATATTCTTTAGGCCTAATGGCTATTTTAATTATTCCTTTCTATGTTGCTAGCATTGACAGCAAAACTATATATAAGAAGGAAAAAAGTTTTGAAGTTTTCTTGAGAATGACATTAATATGAGCTAATTATATTTTTCCGGTCCTATGGAAATTTTCCGCAAAATATTCTTCCAGAATATTTTCCGCAAAATATTTTTCCGGAAAAGCTACATCACTATCATCATAGCCTACATTTGATGTATCTTGTTTGTGTACAGATATCTATTGCCAGAAGTATCGGCTAACAATAGTTCTGTCACAGTGTTGGGTCCTGCACATTCTGCTACCACGGAGTCCTCTAGTGGCTGGAAGATAAAAACATCAAAATCTAGCTAAACTATTCTACAGAATTTACTTTCTTATTAAACTTTTTTTATATGTTTAAGAAACTTGCTCTGAATAATAATAGACCTACTGTGAAAATCATAGAGTTTAGCTAATTCAAGTTTAGTGTGTTTAAAAAGTCTAAAGCCGAATTCATCGTCAGTTTTTCGGCAAAATTCGGCCTAATGGCCCTGCGATTCAAACCATAATCCTATGGAACCCGACTCGGACACTCAACCAATGTGCTACTGGCTCAGCCAATGATGTGAGATGTGTAATTTTGTTTATTAGCCCTCAAAAGAATATCGGCCAGTAGACCTTAAAGACGGTAACTTTTTTTCAGTTATCTTGCATAAGTTTTACTATAGGCCTAAATATTGTCGTTTTTTCTCCGTAGTATGCTCGTGTATGTTTGCGTATAATAGGCTATATTAACCATTTTTCTATCCAAAAAACAAAGTCAGAGAGACCAATCAAATAAATTTAATTGTTATTACTTTTTAGCAAACAGTGATGTCACCAAGTTGAAGTATTTGACATTATTATGTATTTAACAGAGCAACAGAAAAGGATGAAAATGATAAATTTTACTATAAGCCGAAACGACTGTGTATAACATTGTGCAGGCCTATGTGGTCCCAAGTGGGTATCCTATCTCTGATATCACTTAGATATCATTGTCAGATGATGGAATGGACGTTAAATTCTCATTGTATTGTACTGTGTATAGACTAATATACGGTAATCTTGGGACGTGATAAGAAACATTACATCAGTCAATATTGCAATACATAATACGGCCATGTATAATATATATATAAATAATTACAAACAAATGTATTAAAAGAACAGTTGCATAGACTGTATGCCCGGTATAATATTGCGTACCGGCAAGTCTTGACTCTATGGTCTAAGCATAACCCTCAAACAATAAAATTATTAGGAATAAAATTACAATCGATGGAAAATCATACATTGTAATTTCTCATAATATCTATCTATCAAGTGCTTTGCCAAACGCAGATCCAAGGTACAAATTCATACACATTCTCGCTCGTTAATGAGCACACCATTGATCACTTGTAAAGGCATTGTCATTTACCACACGCAAATGATACCATATTTCAAGAAAGATTATGGCATCTGAAGTAGTTTTTCATTGCCTTCACCAGTGACCGGGCAGGAATAACATCCACTGAAACATGTGCAGGTTTCAGTTGGTCTATTCTTAAGAGTCCCGGATCTAATACGGATCGTATAACGTCGCATATAATGCCCTGAATAATTAATAAGCATTCTTGTATGTTAAAAACTTCCAAGGGATCTACCCTCTTAAACTAAATAATTTAATTAATCCAACTGTTTGAAATTTTGGTATATCATTGACTAGTTCCACCCATCCTACTAGTACAGTATTATCCAAGTTTATTATTATTATTATTTAAAATGATAATTTATACAGCAACCGACATAATTTATACAGCAACCGAAATCAGTCTCGAGACTACTCTGCAAAATATAACCCAAGAAGTCGAAATGAAATTTTAATATCTCCGATGCCTACGTTTTTTATGCAAAAGTGCTATTAGTTCACAATTTCAACAGTAAAATCTTTGTTACAGTGCTCATACTGTTACGTGTAAATGTTACATGAAACTTATTTAAATTTAATATCATTCAATTTTGCAATTCAATAAGTAAATGTAACTTGTGTACCTAGTCTATTCATAATGTAACAGTGATTCATACAGGGTCGTCTAACCATTTTTGGTGTCTAATAATAAATAATAATAATAATAGTTAGTTTTAAATTGTATTTAATGCTAACCTTTTATTCCAAAACACGGATCTATTAAACCTAGTTTTAAAGAAGACCATTCAATCACGATCTTCTTAGAACTATCTCAATAACTCAGATTTCTTCAAAAATCTTGCAATGGGTGCTCTTTTATTAACTGCACGGTAGCCTACTTTGTGGAGTAAAACTGTAATAAACTTGTACCCAATCTTCGTGACGTCAGTTGCTCGATTGTCGTCGTGAAGAGATCCATTGTGCATCTGAACCTTGACGTTAAACATACTCAAATCTACTTCAACTGCAAAAAATTTTTAGTGGACCCATGCTCTTCTATAGAATTAAGACCTGTACATAGTTGAGTGAAGATGTAATAAATTACAGCTAATTACATTTGTTGATTCTATAGAGTAAGCCAACAGAGCAAGGATTTGAATCACCAGTCCGTTCTACTAGGTGCACTGCTATAAACTGTAGTGTACACTGTGGGGAAAGCTGTAATAAACTTTAAGCAATTTTGGAATGGTAGTTCCAGTCTGAGTCGCCCTGAAGTCTTGTACTTCTGACTTCTGATATTTATGTTAAACACACCAACACCTACCTACAATTAGTCACATGTACAGAATACAGAACTAGTAGAACTCTAAGGAATCTCTATTTTCTTTATTAATCTACAGGGTAATCTGTGGTGTAGAGCTATAATTATTAAGCTTTCAGTCAGGGTTGAGATGATTTAAATCAATCGATTTAAATCGCGATTTAAATCAATCGATTTAAATGGATTTAAATCGCGATTTAAAACAAGAATAAAAATCGTTTATTTACATCAATTTGTGATTTAAGTAGTGAATTTAAATTATAAAAAAAAAATATAGACAAAATTCACAAAAGTAATGGTGAATTTGATTGAAAAACAGTCCTCATGTAGTCCTATTAATAGCAGTTGAATTTATTATTGATGTCACATAATTATATAGTTAAGGTCTGCCACCTAGTGAATATAATAATTATTGTATCAATAAGAACAGTTGTCCTTTTGGCTTCTTAGATATCAAATTCTTCAAATCATAAAATGTAAATATTACTGAAGTTTTTCTTAATGAAATTGATTACTTTAATTTCATATAGCCTACTTGGATAATAAGCCCATACAAAATTACAAACTGGCAAATTGTCATCAGGATGATAAAGTATTTAAATTTTAAGATTTAAATTTGATTTAAATCAAATTTTGGATTTGAATATGATTGTAATCAAATATAATCAAATTCGTGATTTAAATAGAGCATTTAGATGAAATTTAAATTTCTGTAACATTATAACGACTAAATTCGCAAAAGTAGTGATGAATTTCGTTGAAAATTTGTCAGAATCAATTTAATCAAAAAAATCGATTTAAATTTCAAAAATCTGATTTAAATTTCAAAAATCCTATTTTTGGATTTTTATTAAATAAATCATGATTTTTATCAATCCTGCTTTCAGCTAATCTTAGTGACGGTAATTTTAATTGTGTTTAGCCGTCTTGAAGAGAAGCCTCCTGACCTTGACGTTAAACACAATAAAACACTACATCGTCAGTTATCCTCTTTCCACTATTGCTTCAAACAGCCTCAGTATTGACGAGTTTCTACACTACATGTAATATAAAAACAATATAAAAAACCTTTTACCACAACATAGAACACTCCCACAGGCCTAAGTTATGTTAAAATATCCTAAGTGCAAAAGGTCAAAAGTTGACTAAGCACTTTATAACAACTTTAAGCCTCGACTCCATACAATAGCAAGCTACATACAGCAACAACAGTCCATGGATTAGAGCAGCATTAACAACGATCATAAATATTTAAACAGATTTCTGACTTCATCAGTTAACGACGCTTCTTTAACAGCGTACTCCAATAGCGGAATATATTTCTTCTTCTTTGAGCTGAATACTGCGAACACGCTTAACTTAACATTTGGTATATCTCCGGTGTAAACAGTTCCTGACCACGGCGCCTCCTCCCCGCCCTCTTTTCTCGTAGATCTGGGGGAATTCAGAGTGGGCGTAGCTCCACCACGTGACCTCTGCAGCGCTGACCAATCACCTTCTCCAACTGATATCACAACTTCCTTCGCTAACGGTGATTCGATGCGAAATCTTACGTTCGACCTGTATAAATGACAGACAAGAAAAACTAATACTTTTTGCTTATGTTACTGAAGTAAATTACACTAAAATTGTATTTATTGTTGCATAAAATCAATGTAGAGGAAATCAGTAAATCAAGTATTAATTTTACAATATTTCATTTCAAGAATTTTATAGCTTCACAGACTACTTTAAGTATTAGTTCTAAAGAATTTGAATTCTAGTAAAATCCCGCATCTCTTTCGTTACAAGTCAACCATGTAAGTTAGCTTGAGACTTTTTATCAACATTAAATAAATAATGAGCTTTTAAATTGTTTCGGTCTATTCTGAAGATGATATCTGATACATCCTGATATTCTGAATATTAATAAGATGATGATATTATGAATGATATCAGATACATTAGATATTCCGAAGATGATATATTCATAGATATTATTAGATACATTAGATATTCCGAAGATGATATCATATACCAATTGACTCCTATGGACTGATGTATGTATTTCGTTTGTATTGGTTTTGCTATGTATTGGTATGTATTCTAGTTTATAATTTCATTGTGCGTGTGTCATAATGATTTGTTAATAAAGTACTACAACTACTACTACTACATCCTAACAGTACAGAACACTACACAATTGACTTGGACCCTCAATTATTTTAGTCCTTTTCAAAACATTTCAAAATAATTAATCTCTTACTAATGAAAAACAAATTGAAGAGATAAAAATGGAATGCGTTAGATAACAGGTTCGTTGAACTAAGAGATGATCGAGGGCATCCGCTAAACGGCTGGCATCCTGGGTGAGCAACAACGAACCTGTTTTCAGTTGTTACTATGACTATCATTATAACAACTGAAACAACATCAACCACTCAGCATACCTGGAAGGAAAATCCATTTTCAATAGTTTCAACAGTTGCAGAATATTTTTCGACACATCGATTCAATTTCAATCAAATAACAAGTGTATGCCTACAAGGTGTGATGATGTAAAGTTTGACAAACCAGAGATGCAAATTATCATATAAAAAACCGAAATCAATCACTATAGAAAACAGCAACATTAGAAACATCGAACAATCATCCCACCTGCACGGCAGATCCCCTTCCAGTGGCTCCAGGACTCGACTCTGATTCCAGCGACTGCACGTGCGTGGAAATGTGCGCGGGTTTTGTACGGGGGTGCGGCACTCGATGAGGTACTTCACCACGGGATGATGCGACGCCCCGTCTGATTTAGTGGCTGCCCCCAGAGCAAGCACATAAAGGCCATGACGGGGACAGCGCAGGGAGTAGGTTGCCGTGGTGCGCAGCCTCGACACGCACATAGCATAGCGGTCGCAGTCTATGAACCCGCTCTGAGGTACGTCAGTTTTCTCATTGGTCGAACGTGTCGACCAATAGCGAAGTGTGTGAGATAGTCTGACGTCATCTCGTAGAATCTGCATGGCATCAATCAATCAGTAGAACCTAAATTGGTGTAGTATGATTAAACTAACATGACTATACAACAATGTCACTAAATTAATCAATAAAGTGGCGCCAATTGACTCTCAAGTGTATTATAGTATAAAATCATAAAGTAGCAATAAATATAGCGACATTACTGAGACAGTTGAAGAAATTGATACATTATCATTTATCACGAATCTTTCTTTCAAAATGAATAAAGAAAAGATTTTATGATCCTAATTTGTCTTCGTTGAATACATACTATTACATACCAGGAGGGGGCAGTAAAGGAGCCACCCTAATACGACAACATTGCATTTAAACTACCAATACCAGAAGTGAAAATGCAAAACGATAATTGACTTGGCGGTATTTACCTTAAAGTTCATGTTGTGTTCCCCTACAACAGCTGATATCAACGGATCCCTTGTGGGCTCTTCTGAGATACCATAGCTAGCAGCATTGGGGGTCAATCCAAAACAGCTCACCTGATAGAAAATATACAGTGTAGTCTTTACAATATTTAATGAAATTGACACAAATAGTAGTTGTACATAGGACTAATTTCTTAACAAATCATCATGGCAGACACACAATGTTGCAAGCTAGAATGAATAACAATATAGCAATACATACAGAATACCTATAACAGAATATTAGATTAGCATAACATAGCCTATAGATTTTCAGTTCTAAAAGAGAACAATATTGAAGGGTACGACCTACTTTTATCAATTGCTAAAAGCTTTTCAGAAATTTGCTTAATAATGACATTAGGAAATATTTGAGAGCCATTTCAAAAATGACCAAAGTGGCCACCTGATAGAATGTTAAATATGTTACGCTTCTACCATTTAATTCTTGTCGCAGTGCACTGTTAATATTATTTGTGCTCATTTTTTTATATTTTAAATAATATTTATTGATTATTTCTATTAATAATAGAAGAGGCTCAGTGGTCAAATGGCTGCACTGCAGCGTATACCGGCGATACCTTATGATTCGTAAGGTATCTCGTTCAATGCCCAGTTTTGGAGACCATTTGAGTTGAAGCCTTAAGCCATTGCTATAAAAGCAGCAGTCAGTGTACAATTAATTACCAAGCCACGCTCTGGCAATTAGCTAGCCGAATTAAAAGACGAATCCCGGCCATCTGGCCAAATTAAAAGTATTATCTATTATTATTAAGCAATAGCCTCTTACCTGAGGGAATGTGACCTGGGCGCTATTAGTCGACGACACAGCCTTGCAGCGAATCATCACCGAGCACGCATTGTCCATCGACTCACTTGACCAATCAGAATCTACAAAAACATCCCAGTAAAACTTCCCCGGACCGGGTAAATTAGCCAGGAATACTACAGTACTCAACCCATAGCTTCTTCTTCCAGACATTGGACTATCAGTCACTCCAGCTGACATCGTTCTAATGAAAGTCCTGTTTGCTAAGAAGTCATCAGAATAATGATCTCCTTTTGAGCGCAATTTAGCAGCAAAGCCCACTTTCCCAGGGGGTGATGTTAGTCGTAGCTCAGCTCTTCCATCATTGGTTGAAATAATAGAGCGGGCGTGGCGTAAATCAGCGAATGAGAGATGAGAATTGAAGAAGGGAGATTTGACGACCGGTAGACGAACAAACTGATCAATGGTGAGAGGTTCGGGTAGGAGTTGCCACTGGGGTTCGTCAGGGAAGTGTTGGTAAATGTGCTCCTCCGCGTCCGTAAGGAAATAGAACTCATCCACTTTGTATGTAGGTCTGCTGTCCTGTACATCAGCAGAACATATTGGTCAATTACCTTTAGTATTACAGGTACGAATCAGTTTAAAGTATCCAACATCTTAAATGATCATTTGCTGAAGAAGTTTTGATAAAGTTTCACCCTGGGTTTAAACAGCCCTATGAGTTATTATAAAAGCGATTAATGAAGAAGGGAATAAATCGTGGCCCACCTACTAGAGATCGACTAGATTGAAAGATCCGCTAAAGCAGAACGCATTAAACAAAAAATTCATTAATTATTCTAAAAAAAAATTTTTAACATGCCCTGGGTGGTAAACGACCCTGGGCTAAAAAATATGATAAAATTGATTTTAATACGTTAAAAAAGAAGTATAG
>JAQFZF010000728.1:0-16193 GCA_034695365.1 Enchytraeus norvegicus | reverse complement strand
CTCCTGAAAGCAGGGTTCTTTCTGGGAAGGGTGGGAAAATGTGATAATAATTGTAATCCAGGCTTCGCTGGATTAGCATCCCCACCTCGAACAGGCTATATTTTTAGGGCTTAATATCATCATTATCATATCTATCTAGCCATGGTTGCACCTTCATTTCTACTAGTCTCCATTCCTAAGTCCCTGATATCGTCGCCGGATGATGAAACTGCCATTTAACCCTTACTATGCGAGTTATATATAAGTATTGGTACTGTATTACTCGTATTATATTGTTACTCGTATTGTATTGTTGTATGTATTGTTTTTATTTATTTTTAATATCTACTATATAATTTGTTTGAAACGTTACGGATGTAGAAGTTACACGGAAAATAGAAATGACGGGTGAGAGTAAAACCATCGCGGATGAATCAACAAATAGACAACAATAATGGGTAGCTGACGCCCTCTCACAATTAAAGATTCTCTATCAGAATTTTATTTGATGGCGCTCCCTGACGAAAGAGAATAGACTTAATAGTACAGAACAGAACAGTTACTGCCAATTTTACTAGATTCCGTGAAATCATTAACGGGCTAAATACTAGTTTATTATAATCCATAGCCTACTAGGTGCTGATGTCATTGTTACATTATAACGTTGCAAAAACGTGCCAACCAGCCGAGCCACCGAGACATACCGAACCATAGCCAACACCAAAAATGAGTGGTGCCATATGCTCACTTTGACGAGGACTCGAAAGTGAAATTTGTTATCGAGACAACACCGGCGCAACAACAAGCGCAGACAGGCAAACATATAAAGGCAGAAGAAATAAAGAGGAAAGAACCTAGAGAGAAAGAGAGTGATTCTCACAGATATCGGGGTGGACCAAGCCAAAAACTCGCAGAAAGATTGCCTGATGGATCTTGCCCGACTACGACATGCAGAAATAGTAAGCCTATTATAATTGGGAGACAGAGAACTACGCGTTATATGAGCAATAATCGTACAATGATCGGCCATAACCCGAGGGCTGGAAAGTCAGAAGAATTGAATGGGTCTACTAGACGCGCAGCGGAGCCTAGTAAAGCCACGCACTTTGCAGATTATGATTTGTCATTTCTTGGCGAGTGTGCTAATGCCACAAGTCGACGTTTGATGAGTAAGCCGGGCCTGACAGATAATAATGAATTGAGAAAGAATGAAAGTGTTCGGAATACAATTGATTCAAGTGTATGTGCGCCTATGGGTGAAACTGTAGGGATTAGTAATTCATTTGCCAGAGGGAAAGACGATGTCATAACAGCTAGTTATTGTGATGAGAGAGTTAGTATTACAACAACAGGACCTGATAGCCTGACGTTAAGCCAGCTTGATAGCAGAAACAAAATACATGAAGCCGATACGCAGGAATACAATTGCACCGTCTCAATTGTCAATTCATATATTGGCAATGTTGAAGAAACTAATTCGAGAGAGTGTATTAACGTGAAAGATCTGCAGTGGGAGAGAACACATGATGGACGAAATGTAGGAGAGAGTGCAACGGGCAGTAGTGACGCACATGTAATAGCGACTCAATGTAATGATCACCAAATAAACCATAGGCCTAATCAGTTTTCAGTTTATCAAAGAAAGCCATTACGAACATCTGAAGATATGAAAAACTCAAGAAGCTTCGCAGTTATGCAACCGAAATCCAAAGGTAGTCCTACAGAATTTATCTCGTACATTAAGGATGATTCAGTTAATCAAGAATCAATCAATATGTTCAAGAATCACACAGATAGGCCTACATCTGGAGATGGCAATGTGTACGCTCAACTAGGAAATATCAGAATAGATTTCAAAGCTGAATGGAAAAATGAATCCAGGAAAGGAATAGCTAGCAGAATTCGAAAGTCTCTCCATGGTGACAGCAAAAAGAAGAGAAGATCAAAGGTGACATCCACTTACGTCAATAATTTTTGTAATTCAGATAAAAGAGGAGATCCTAAGAAAGGTAGACTTAGCATTTCATTACGAAGACGCACTACAAGACGGCCTGAGACTGACGATGAAGCGTATGCAACGCCTTATAAAGAACCAGAGGAAACCATAAAAGAAGAAATGGCTAAAACGGAGAGAAACGTTATCATTTTGGATAGGACTAACCATATTTATAAACTGGATGAAAAAATTACAGCCCTTAGAGAGGTCTTGCTTGATATAGATGCCGAGACAGATCTACTGGAGGTCGCTTATTTCAAAGATGAAATTGTTTCCAATTCTGGCCAGCATCTTAGATATTTGTCCGCCGATAGTGTCAAGCAGTCGTCGCAGGAATATAAAGCAATGCAATCTAACGTCACTGACATCAGATTGCAGGATTGCACAGAATTAATTTGTCGGCATGAATCTGTTTGCATTCGTCCTCCTCCTAGAAGAAGACGTTTCGTTAAACAGAAGAACGGTGATTTCAAACTTTCAATAAAATCAAATGAAAATAAATATCAGAATTGCGCGCAGATTGCACTGCATAAAGAAAGCGATGAAGGCACTGAACAAGTTCAAATTATGACTAAAATTAAGAACACGGTCATGAAAACGCCAACTTCATGTAGGCCTACTGAAGAAAGTCGAGCCAACGACCTTAAACTGAATTATAATAAAACAAACAAAAGTGAGTCAGAAATGTCACCCTACCGCGTAGAAGCAGAAAATGGCATAAATACCACTGACGTGTTAGAAAACAAATTAGCTTTAGGGGAGGTCTCAGCGTTTAGTATAGAAACTGTAACTCAAAACGATGTACCGAGTAATCTGTTTAAGCAATTATCTTCACTTTGGTGCGAGTATGAGAACGAGCTAAAAATAAGTCCAAGCACAGACCGGCAACGTTCAAGCGTAGCAGTGCAGCCGAGAGGGGGGATGTGTAACGACACCGAGCATTTAGAAGAGGGGGCCAGAGTTAATAGAAGAGACGAGGTATCGTCAGGCTTGGCTGCCCGCAGTGCGACTTGTGAGATATTACTTAATAGAAGTAGAGACGGCATCGGTTACTGTATAAATAATTGTAACAATGATCGCAGCACGTTTGAACAAATAAAGCTAGACGATGAATGTACTGAGTGTGGGTATATAGATGGGTCAGCTGTGACGAGGAGCCCCACTCTGTCAGCAAGGTCATCTACCACCTCTGTCAGTAGCAGTACAGCAGAACACTGTGCAGTAGTGACTACAGTCAATGAAAATAGCGATACAACAGCTACTCGAGTAAAAATAAAGGAAAGTCATACTGCTCTTGAAAAGAAGGTAGTACATGACGAAATAGTCCTGGTAATCAAACCGAATGTTGAAGCAGCAGCTACTGAAGTTCAAGTAAAGAAAGGTCTATCAACGTCTGGAGTGATAGCAGAACATGACGATTCAGATACTAAAATAGAACTTAATCATTATTCTACATGCGATGCATTAGCAACACAAAAAGCCTCAATGGTAGCTGCGACAGCTGAAGCAATTGTTGCCTTAGAAACTCTTTCAAGGTCAGAACAGCAGGCTGCGGAGTATTTTGATAATGCAGCTGGCGCAGCTTCATGCAAAGCAAAGGAAATATGCCTATGTGAGGATGCATCTGTTTCAATTGAGTTTACTTCAGGCGAAATTAACGAAGAAACGATTCTACATAAAGATAAAACACCAGAACTTGATACAGGAAACGAACAGGCTGCTTTACCAACAATATACATAATGGGATCTGACTCGTCCTCTCTCAAGCACTATGAAAGTAGGAAAAGAATTTCACAAAATAAAAATAGCCAAAATAATAGAAACAGAAATAGGACTCTACTACAAGCAGTTCTTCCAAAATCTCCAAATCAGCTAAAACCAATAGCAGTCGTAACAGGTAGGCCTACTTCTGCTGCTCAAATGTCAGCCTTGTCTCAAGTTTCAAATGCCACTTATGGTGAGTTACAAAATACTTTGCCAGTATGTAATTCCAATGAAGCCATCATCCGGTTGGCCTACAAAGACAACAAAAATAATTTATCTATTATTAATGCTAACATTACCGGAAAGCAATCAAACGAAGCTGATATCATTGTTGATTTGAAACAATTCCCACAAACGGAAGCTGTACAAAGTGCACATATGGTAAACGTACCGCTTACTAATGTTTATTCGGAACATACGGTGCAAAATGAAATCGTAAAGATGGCAAATATATCGGTTATCAGTCTTGATTCGGAACAAATAAGAAAGCAAACTAATGAGATCATTGTAAATGCAAACAGTAGTTTAACGCTGACAAATTATGTAAAGCTAACTTGTCAAACGATTGCAATAGTACCTCATCAGCAGGTAGAATACCGTTTCAGTGAATCGGCTGGAGGTTTAGCCAAGCTGGCGAACATTGACGAATTTAAACAAACACCTAAACAGCTAAAACAGGCAGCTTCAATGCGACACGAAACGATTAAACAGCGGACTGCTACAATCCATATAGATAATAGAAGAGCTGCAAAAGAATATGAAACCATTCAAGTTGCAGAAAGACAGCAAAAAGAAACGAAATCAACAAAAGTTCTACAAGTAGTTAATAAAGCTGCTGGACAACAACTTGAAGATAATCCAGCAGCTGAACATCTTGAAGCTAATGCAGATCTTGGACAAAAGTTTGAAGCTAATCCAGCAGCTGGGCAACAGCTCGAAACTAAACCAGCAGCAGGACAACAGTTTGAAGCTAATCCAGCAGCTGAAACTAATCAAGCTGCTGGAGAACAGTTTGTGTCTAATGCAGGTGTTGGACAACAACTTGAAGCTAATCCAGGGGCTGAATATCTATGCGATGCTAACCAAGCAGTGGAACCGCAAAAAATCGCTAGCCAAAAAACTTTAAAACTAGTCGAAACCAAACAGAGAAAACGATATGCAGAACGATATGAATCTATTCGAGCAGCTGCTCAACCATATAAAGCTAATAAAAAAGCCAGCCCAGCTGATACCATAGCAAACAACAAACCAGAGCGAGTAGCTTCACGGCCTAACAAGCGTCAAGCTAAAACTTCGCAAGCTATTGTCGTATCGTCACAGTCGAGTATTTGTAGCGACACGGTTGTTATAATAGCTTCAGGCAACAAGAGCGAGCCTGTACAGAAGTCAGCGCAACGCAATTACAGCATTAAGCATGACTGTAGTGCCAAGAGTTTGAATAGCTCTGATAATGAGTTAGGCTCCGTTTCGTTAGTATCAGATTTCGACAATTTATCGAATGATAAATGCAAATCAAATACGAATAAAAGTAGTAAGAATAGGCCTAGTAATTGTAGATGTAAAGTAATAAATGATAGCAATAAACGGCAGAGGTCAAATTCCGAAACTATAGTCCTACCATTATATAAGTCTGAAGTAAAGAACAGTTATAATGGACAGTTCTCAAGTCATCGGCCTAATGTAAAACATAGAACAAGTGCACTTTGGGAATACACATTAAAGAAATTATATTGCAATCGTGCAAATAATTGTGGATTAAGCGATATTGCTAATTATAGCCTAGAACAACTAAACAAAACTAGGCCTACGTATGATATTTTACCTACATATATAATCGATAATAAAAGGCAAAGAGCAGATTTAGATGATAAAATTGGATTAAACCGAACACAGAAATATAACATCAATGCTAATAGCAGTCACCTGCACAATGATGATATTTTCCTAAGATCACTAGCTACTCGATTTCACAGTGAACAATCGTTGCCTTTGCTAAAACATTTTTCATCAGATATTGGACATTCGTTACTCCAAAATAAAACCAAAATGTTACACGGGAGTAGGTCAAGAGACAGATACAACGAGAGTCCTCTAAGATCGGCGGTGTGGGCCAACAACCCTCCTTCAATCGAAAAACGTCGAGGTAGATCCGCCTCACAATTATCCTGGAACGAAATTTTGGATGAAGATCGGGACACCTCAAAAGATATCTATCTTTCACCATCTTTGAGAACTTTCATTCCCGAACCAACGGGGGTTTCGCCACTGGGGCTGGTTTTTCGTCAGTCGGGTTCGACCAGTGGTCGCAGCAGCCGCCAGGATGAGATCGACTCCTCCAGGTACTATACCCCTGCTTCCTCAGCAGCAGGAACTCAGTTCAGCAGTAAACGAGGAGGTGGTGGAATGACAATAAAAGAATTGATCAGAAGTAAGAGCGACTATCCCCACAATGTCATATATGCCAACAGCAAGACACCATCTAGAGGATATGATGATGAGAGCGATCGTTCAGCTGGAAGATGGTCCAGGAATGACAGCAGGCAAGACTCTGTGGATTTATCGAGAGATTGGAGACCACGGAATGATAGCAGAGCTTCGCTTAATAATTATATAGCTTCTGTATCTTCAAGAGGATATTCTGAGTCTGGGCCAAGATCTTCAGAGAGAAATGAGGAGTTGAATTACTATGTGTTTCCTAAAAAGAAATCATCAATTGTTTCCAATTCGAGTGAGATAGAATATAAGATAGATAAAACAGAATATAAGATAGATAAAAGGGATCCAGTCAATACCTGTGTGTATCCGTCGTCAATGTTGGCTAGGGCGAATGGAGGAGTTATCCCAGAAACGAGAATTAGACACGATAGTCGTGGCAGTCAAGCAAGCCTTAGAAGTGATCTGGGACCTCGCGCTATATCCAAACCCTATTACACGGATGATACTGATACTGATATTGAGAAATATAAACAAAAACCAAATAAATTTCTGGACTCCGATGACGTCTCGTATGCAGACAGTGATGTGACTCCGCCCAGACATATGGGTAGGTATGTTAAAAATACAAATGGCAGCAAGAAGCGTCTACCAACGGATAATTCCCTACGTAGAAGATACAACAAATCCGGAGATGAAAATAATTACTTCGCTGATTCAAGTGATATGAATATGACATATGACAGTAGGTTGAGCGAACCTCCATCTTCCAGAAGCAGCGTTCCATTACGAGATTACATGGACTCTAGAACACCTTCCAACTCCAACACTCCAGTTCCAACACTAGCTGTGTTTCATAACGATGATGACGAGTATGTTGAAGATGTGCCAATTTCGAGGAGAACCATATTGGAAAATGAGCAGAAATATTTGAGGAATCGTGCCGAAGAAAGGGCACCCTCTCCAATACACTGGGACGATCTTTATCATAACATGAAACGATCAACTTCGAATGAGACAATTGAAATGGCCGGAAATTTTCCTGAGAATAATAAATTTCTGGATAGGTTGAATAACCCAAATGTCGGAGGCATAAAGGATTACAGTAATGGTCGAGTTCGAAGAGGAATTAGTGAGAGTGAGATAATTGGTGCTGATGGTAAAGTTCTGAAAACAATGGCAGAAGAAAATAAAAGAGCAGCTCAAGAGGATTTCGAATTTAATAAGAAAAGAATTCAAGCAGGACGTAATGGGGGTCTTAGCAAAACTGTTGGACATTGGGATAGTTCTAGTAGAATAACAAATAATGGATCATCTGGAGGAGTCATTCCCAATGGACAAAATGATTCGCGAACAGACAGCTTAGAAAGTGAAGTCTTTCTGCTAGAAGAAGTCTCTCAAATGGCTCCTGAAACCAATACAAAGAAAATTACACATCGCCCTCCTATGAAACTAGATGAGATTGAGATTCCAATTCAGGTTCGGTACAAATATGGATACATGAAAGATGGGATCTATTCCCCAGATGAACCAGGCACTGAGAGAAAAACTTTTGATGAATTCCTCCCTGATGCTCTTCTGAGAGATCGAAAATTCTCCGCTGACCAACTCCAAAAGAGTCAACAGAAAGTGAAAGAAATTTTGGCCAGAGATGCTGCAACGGCTGGTACCCCATCCAAACCCTGCATTGGTAGGAAGCAGGTGAGTGTTGAAACTGCGACCGTTTACTCTCCAACCCATCGTGTTAGGACTCCATCCACAACTGTAGACGAACTGCTAAAATCTCCGCCACCAAAGGAAAAGCAGTTGCTTAGAATTATACAGGTGCAGAAACCGGGTAAATATGCTCTACTGGATGAAACAACAACTTACGAAGTAATGCGGGCAGGCCAGCGTCGTCCTGAAACGGACTCAGGTCAAAGGCAGGAATTTACTGCAAGAAACCTGCCATCGAATATCGATGACGTTATCACTTCGTCGAATGGCGATGAATTTTCGGTTCAAAACTTGCCGGGGTCAAGAAGGGATATAACTGGAACCCAAAATCTACCGTCATATTATTCCGCTTTCTCGAAAGAAGGAGAATTTGTGAATCAAAACTCGTCAAAGATCACTCCATCTATTACAAGTGAGAGGAGTTATGAATACCGTTCAAATGTCTCGCAGCCCAGAAATGGATCAGATTTACTTTCAGATAGGAACAATAACTCAGGTTCAAAGAATTTAGAAATGTCAGCGGAATCGGCCATTCAACCGCCAGCTAGGAGTAAGCGTACTGCAAAAGTTGATGCAATTAATACTGAGAGAGGTGATAGAATTTATATTGAAAGAGATGTTTCATTATCTGACCCTCTTGTCGATCCAATGTCAAAAGATACCTTTTCCAAGGAATTCGCCGGTAATTCCACATATGGTACCAGGAGTGTTGCGAGTGATATGCTTTTATCCGGTACGCCTTTATCAGAACCATATCACATTGATTCCCATGCAACTTCTCTTTACTCACCAACAGGATTTACGGATGATTCTTCTCTCATTCGTACACCTCTATCCAACACCCCTCTCTCAATGGAACGTTCATCTCGATATTCATCTAATATCAATTCACCACGTCTAAACACACCAATTTCAATGATAAGCCAAGAAAGTGGAAGAACATCTAGTATATTCAGTACCATAGACAGATCCGTAGACGTATTGACTCCAAATTCTGAACCAAGATCCGAAAGACACGAACGAAGGCCTGACAGAAACGAACCACGACCCGAAAGTCACGAACCACAACCTGAAAGACCCGAACGAAGATCAGACAGAAACGAACTGCGAGCCGAAAGGCAACAGAACACAGCAAAACCCGAAGAAATCGAAGAGAATATCGAATCACATTTTATACTTGAAAGACCTGATGGCTGGAACACGAAACTGAATTACGACGATTTACTTGGACTACCAAAAACCTATGATCCAATTTTATATCAACCGGGTAATCTAAAGCCAGCTTTTGTGGCTGATGCTGGAAAATTTACGAGGGATCATCATAGACCAAGGAGCAGGACAAGAGATCGTTCCCTCTCGACCCTATCAAAATCCTGCGAGAGGTTGTACGACAGAAGTATTTCTCCTGAGAGGATTCGACAAAAGGTAAGCAAATATTTGATTTTGGAAAGTAAAAAACCAGTCTCAGTGTGTTTAACGTTAAGGTTCAGAAGCACAAGGCTTCTTTTCAAGGCGACTAAACACAATAAAGGAATTACCGTCACAAAGATCGGTCTAAAGCTTTCACAATGCCGAAGCACCTTACATTCGGTTTATTATAGAGTTCCAAGCAACTTAACAAAAAATAAAAGATAAGCAAATGTTAATTATATATGGGATTCACCGTGTTTGACCAATGTTGACGTCTGTTCTCTTTTAGCACCTGTGATTCGCTAATTGCGTTGGAGTGGATCAGTTCATATTGCTTGTGCTGTTGGAAACGTCTCTGATATCGTTGTCAGATTATGAAACGGACGTAAGACCCATATAGACGTTTGTATTGTTTGGAATTATATTTTCAGGTGAGTAATGGCAAATTAAATCCTTGTTGATTATTATTAGTTGATTGTTATACTGTAAATAAACTATGGCCAATTCTAACGTCAGTTTCGTAGCCGAATGGCTACATTGGTGACGAGTGATGCCTGGGATTTAAACCGTGAATCAATCTAGCGTTTGATTTTTTTCACAAATTTTCTGAAATTTAAAGTTGGCTAACTATTCAATTAATAATAGTAGATTGCCTCCTTGTCTCATTCATTTATGTGTGACGCCCCTAACATCATAACAGTGTAAGAAAATTAACTCTAAATCTGTGTTTAAAAGCTGTAACGATAAGTTTGACGTCTGCTTCCGTAACGAAGGATACTGTCAGAGACGGACCTGGCTGGGACTAGAACCCGTGACATGATGTCTATCGAGCAGGCGCGCTACTGTCTACGCTATCCAACCTGCACGAGTCACAAGTAACACTTCATTTTCGTGCGTGAAATAAACTAATTCTATCATTTTGTAAACTGAAATATGTTCCTTGAATTTAAATATAAACAATTACTCCATGATGACATCATGAATTAAATATTTAAGATTCATTATGTTTTTGTAGGTCAAAGGACCCTTCAAAGTGGTGCTCGACAAGGAGCTAATGAATCCAAAAAGAGCCCACTTGAATGATGTGGACCCATATATCGGAGAACCCTATCAAAATTCTGGCGGACGAAAGAAAAACTTTTCCAGAACGGTTAGTTCCCCGGCTGGAAGACTACCCATGTCTGTTTCTGAAGACGTGGAAATGGTAAAAGTGGAAAAGATATCGACGAGAAATTTGGATGATGGAAAAAGCTTAGACGTGAGTGATTCCATAATCAGTCCTCCGGCGGAGTTCTCCTCAGAGTCTGTTTTCCAGGTCGATCCAGTTCCCAATCCAAGAAGGAAAAGAACTGACAGAGGTGGAGTAAATGCAGATTATAATACAGGTTGGCCTTTATAAGTTAATTTAAGATATAATTGAAAAACTATTTTAAATAAGATATTTTAAAGAAGCTTTTTAACAACTATCTATATCGTTATATCCCTGATTTCGTCGTCAGATGATGACACGGATATATTGAATTGTATTTTATAATTGATGTTATGGGATCAATGTCAGGCGAAAGGAAGTTGTCAATAGGCCTACGTAGGACTATCGGTTTGACCTCAGGTTTGATCCGGGACGCTCGATAATTAGACCAACCGAAAGCCGCACGTGTTTCTTAAAAGCCAACTACTTCAGTCACTGAGGAAGGCAATCGGAAACCACCTCGGAATCCTTAATTGTTGTTGAACAGAAGCATTATTGTAAATGTGGTCAAGGCAATGCCTTTATAATGGGATCGACTTCTGAGTTGATCGATGATGTGCTCTTTAATGAGCGAGAGCCGTGTGTAGGAGTTTCTGCTTTGGACCAGCCATGTGGCAGATCACTGGATAGATTGAACTTGCAGTTTGAAGAGTGGACGAACGATTTTTAATTTCGAACTAATAAGATTTCTAACTGGATTTGCTCAAGTAAAATCTAAGTCTAACGATTTTTTCTTTTTGACATTTCTCAAGACAAAACAGAGAAATAATGAGACAGAAAGAGAGCGACAGACAGAAAGATAGACAGGCAGAAAGACAGATAGACCGAGAGACAGAAGGAAAGAAATAATTAATGTCAACCCATTGTCATCTAACAAAATCTATTAATGTGCAAGGAAAGGACGCCAATAATGATCTAATAAAAAATTGTACTTGTGCGTTTTTATTTTAATTCAATGATAAATATAATCGTTAAGGTGTTTTAATTAATCAAACAATCAATCAATGAGAATTTAAAGTCCATTTCCAAACGCAAAGCCAATGTCAGAGACATTATTTATCAGTAGACTATCATTTTATAATCTGCTCAAGAGATCCAGACAGAACTCTTCCTTTGTGTTCTCACAGCTAAAAACTTCAAACACACTGCCCTTTAATATTGACTGGATAGTAATTGTAATATATATATATGTATTGAGTAGCCTATATGTATTGTAGGCCCATTAACATTTTATTCTCTACATGTAGCTGATAACTGAAACTCTATAATTATTATCTGATTCGATTCTATGTTCTGTAATAAGACATGTATTATTGTCGCTATGTATTGTGCATGTATGTATTGTCATCATTGTGCGTCTGTCGTGATGATGTTTATCAATTGACAACACATTTACGTACTGAGGAAGGAAACGTCAATCCAATCAATCAGTAATTTTATTTTCCCTCAAAAAAGGCATCACGCTGGGTATGGTGAAGGCAACGCTTTTCTGAAGGGATCGACTTATTGATTTAGTCGATGGTGTGCTCATTAATAAGTGAGAATGTAGCCTTGCGTAGGAAGCTTTGTTTTGGATCTGCCATGTGGCAGAACTCTGAATATTGAACGTGCTGTGTTAAGAAGAGAAAAGTCGTTTTAATGATGTCGCACGGTAAAGATTCTTTAAGACTAGATTTAACGAAGTCAAATATTAGTTCAAAGAGTTTAACTTTATTTACCACCGATGAAGACCGCTATATCAATAAATAAATCAATCAAATAGGATTTAACGTCCCGTTTCTCACCAGAATTCGATATCAGGCCCATTAATGAATCAGTGTTCAAATACTAGGCGAATCATTTAGAATTTTTATAAGCAAAAATACAATTAAGTTATACTTGCAAAGGCACGATTAATCAGTTGTGAAATAATTAACAAGTTGTAAAAAATAATAAAACACAAATATCAACTATGAAAGGCGACTAGCATGTGCGTATGTCATGTTTAAAAAATGATAAAAAAATGGATAAAAAGGTATTGAATTGCTGTGTAGGCCAGGCCTATTAATACAAATTATAATAAAATTTTTATTGAACAGATGAAACCAGAGGAGAATCCCAAATTCTCAAGTTGGAGCAAAAAGGACAAATCATCAATACTTCGCAGCAGTATGGAAGAGATCAGTTGGACGTGGAGCTAGATTACGGTCAGGTCTACACACACGACGAAACCGACGATAACAAAACCAGAAATACTCGAATTAGTTCCGCTGATCAGGGATACGGATCCTTTAATTTAACTCCAAAGACATTCGGAAATATATC
This sequence comes from Enchytraeus norvegicus, assembly GCA_034695365.1. Taxonomy (NCBI): domain Eukaryota; kingdom Metazoa; phylum Annelida; class Clitellata; order Enchytraeida; family Enchytraeidae; genus Enchytraeus; species Enchytraeus norvegicus. The sequence goes on along the minus strand of JAQFZF010000728.1, from coordinate 3,342 downwards.
GAGTCCAAATTACCAGAATGATGAGAAATTCAACATGGATGGAATCAGCAATACGGCCGACATCCGGGGCGAGCAACAACAACATGAGAAATATATAGAAGACATAAATCAAAACTACCAAAACGGTGAAGCTATTAGTGGTCCAACCAACAAACATATTTTGATTGGTGACACTTTTAGTGGGCCAACAAACCAGAATCTTGGACACGGTGAGGATTATAGTGGACCAACCAATAAAACTCTTCGAATTGGTGAGACTTTCAGTGAGCCACACAGCCAAAATCTTAGAATCGGTGAAACGTTTAGTGGGTCAACCAACAAACATCTTCATATTGGTGAAACTTTTAGTGAGGGAACAAGTCCCAACACTCAGAGTCAAGACTCAACCCAAAGCCCTCAATATACCGAAGAATTCTCACCGGAATCATCAGAGGATCTTGAATTCGGTCAAACCGTATGGGCCCAATCTTACAACGACACCGAACCCAGCGAGGAATTCGGGCAAAATGTTTACGAATTTCAGGATGGAAATTGGGTCCCTGTAGCTGGCCACGAAGCAGATGAAACCATTTCTAATAATGATTATCAGGGGGGAAGTAGGTCGTCAAGAAATGAAACTGATCATGAGGCATACGAATCAACTTCGAATTACGAAACCGGTGGGACAAATTCACTGTTAATAAAGTCTGCAAATCCTGATGTTGTCGGAAGAAACGATACAGTATCACAAGGAATGAGTGAAGATAGCGAAATGGCGAATAACTATTTATTGAAGAAGTCATTTAATACTGAGTTTGTAGGAGAAAATAGAGGTAGGCCGTCACAGTCTTACAGAATTAATGCCAATAATGAAATGTTTACCGGTGCTTCTGATAGAAACGAGACATTTTCAAAAGGAACTAATGTAAACGATGAGACATATTTCGATGATGAAGAGATATACGAAGATGCAGCAGATGATTTAGAGATTACACCAGAAGTACAAGACTACGATAGATCCAGCCGAACCGAGGATCGAAGCCAAGCCTCTAGGTTACAGCGCACGTTCTCTGCCGATGCGGCCAATGATAGAATTTTAGAAATATCACCTCACAGTGATAGAGATTATTCCATCGATAGATCCACTTCCATGGTCACTGGTGGAGCCAATCCGGAGGCATGGAAGCCGATACAAGCTCGCCTAGTGGCACATCGGGAAAAAACCAGCACCAGCTTACCTCTAAAAGAGCCCCAACCCCGACCCACCTCAGTCAAACGAAACCTGAGGGTGATCAAGCTTGGAGAGTCATTCGATGATTCTTCTAATAGTTATTCGAAAAATCAGAAGGCACAGCTGTCCGAGCAGCTGAAGGAAATGAGGCAGCTGCCGCAGCTGAATGATAATCTGCGAGAGCAGCAATGGCAGCTGCATCAATTACAACAACAACAACAAAATCAACAACAACAACAACAGCATAGGCAACAACCTTGGCAACAACAACAATCTCAACAACAACAACAATATCAACAACCTAGACATCTTAACAACGAATATTCTTCTACAATCAAACCCACCAAGGAGTCACTCAATTCCACCAGCTACATCAGCTTTGACCAAGATCAAATCATCGATATTTCGCTGGAAGAGGGAACCCCATCTCAATCCGAGTATCATTCACCGAAGACTTCCAATAGGGATTCACACGGTTTTCGGCTATCTCCCCCGGAGAAGGGAATATCTTCCCAGCCACCGCAGCACTATTCCCTTGTGGGATCCGGGCGGGATTCGACGGGGGTCGTACCACAAACCCCGTGGAAACGGGTTCTAAGTGAAGACGGTGAGGTAGTTGAATATTCTGAAACAATTACAGAGTTGTAAGTGTGTGATCCTTTGAAATATAATAAGACAATACTGTGCCGAATGAGATTATGAAGGGGGTTATGCAAAAATACGTGAGCAGGGAGTGGGGGGGGGGGGGGAGGGCGGAAGGAAAATAGAACAGGTGAAAAGGTTGTTTTTATCCACAAAGACTATTCCTTTGTCTAATTCCTTTTGTTGTGAGTAGAGTTGGTAACACGCTTGCTTGATAAACAGGATGTCACAAGTTCGAGTCCCAGCCGGGTCCGTCTCTGACAGTATCCTTCGATACGGAAACAGACTTAAACTTAGTTCTTACTGACTTATTTGCCGAGAGTCCCATAAGCTTATAACAGTCTGCACTGAATGGTTTCTATGTTCATGCAACAAATAGCCAAATTTTGCGATTGGGATGACGGAAATGGAAAATTGGCAATCTTATGCGAACGACTTTTTGCATGACCCCAAATTACGAAAATAAGACAGTTGCCAGTAGAACGTTTAGTAAGCAAACGCAGGTATTATACTGATACCGTCGTCAGATGATGAACCGGACGTTAAACCGTTATTTGATTTTTGTATTTTGAATCTCAGAGATTGTGCTCAAATTATACCGCAAATTATTCGTTACTTTCTGAGGCATTTTTTACTTCTGTTTAGTTTTATTTCAATTTGATTATATTTAATATTGTTTCTTCAGTTGTAGGTCTATTTGGATGGCCTAGACAGTAGCATGGTCACTGATATCCCTTTCGAGAGATGAAACTGACGTTGAATTCGGCTTTAGTATTTTTTAGCATGCTTACCTGATGAGCAGAAGGTCACGTGTTTGTGTCTCAGTCGGGTCCGTCTCTGATAGCATCCTTTGACACAGAAATAGGCGTTAAACTTAGCTTTACTGATTGATCCACGGTCTAGATGCTTAACCGTTGCGCCAAACGACTCAAATGTTCTATAAAAAAAGTTCAAGATTATTCTTCATTAAATTTTATGCTTTATTTATAATATTTCAATTATGGTCGATGCGCATAATACAACACCGCTTTAACGTCTTGCATGTAGATATTTAATTTGTTTTTACAATTATGATAATAAAATATGTTTCTTTGTTATTGATTCAAAGTTTACTGAGTCTCGGACTCAGTGGTCTGTAATGGACTACAGGTCACTTTGTGGAGTAAAGCTATAATAAGCTAACCCCAATCTTAGTGACGGTAGTGCTCGATTGTGCTGAGCCGTCTTGAAGAGAAGCCCTTCGGGCTTCTGAACCTTGATGTTTAACACACTCAAACCTACCTACCTACCTATCATAATAAAATATGATCTGAATAAGCTATTGGATTTTACTTTTTACAATAATCTTTTGTATTAGATTTTAAATATGTTTTTATAACAACAACTGTAATAGTTTCTTTAAAAAAAATCAAGTGCGATAGTGTGCGTGTGTGTGGGAGTGAGAGAGAGAGAGAGAGAGACAGACAGAGAGAGAGAGACAGAGAGAGAGA
>JAQFZF010000727.1:0-16199 GCA_034695365.1 Enchytraeus norvegicus | reverse complement strand
CACTTAATATTTATAATCACACCCTCACCTCTTCTGTCGTGCAACTCTGCTGCTTAGAGCCTGTCGTACAAGATTGACTAGGAAAGATCCCCGATATAGTCAGAGACGGCGCCAGGTCGGGGCAAGGCCGTGCACTGCCCTGGCAAAAAATATCTATATCATGGATTTGCCCCGGCTCGTGAGCAAAACTAATTATCAGCTCTGTCATTCATTTTCTCTGCCCCAGTCTTGCACTGATGAACAAACATTTACATAGTTTGTTCGACATGTCACTGGACATGTTGGTCAGATCAAAACAGCCGACGTTAAACCCATATTGCATTGCATGGCATCGTATTACGGAGTATAAATGAAACTTACTTTGTTGTGACAGAAGGAATACTGCTAGGAACAGGTGCGCATATACAACTGACGTCATCTTTAGCGGTGTGTTATGTTGTGTGACGTCACAAGACTGGTAGTCGACTGGTTGATCTTCTCCTTAGACTACTGTAATGAACTACTTCCTCGAGTACTTTAATGATCTTCTGTCCAGCGGCGCCTAACCTGATATTCAAGCAATCGATCAATGCGAATTTAACGCTTGTTTCATCATCTGACGACGACATCAGGTAGGTCTCCATCAACATTTAAACTACCACATACCAGGCTAGAAATTAGTTGTTCCTGTTTGGTGGTCCACCAAACGGGACTAGAAAAACCAAATGCTGCACGAGATAACAAGAGCTCATTAATTAGCCCTCTTTCTCGCTTTATTAAGCCAATCCTTTCAGAACATAGGCGGTCATGATTTTCCACACAATGATTCCATGGTTCTTTAATTATACGGAACATCCCCGACACGGTTATTAAAATTACTAGTAAGAAAGCCCATAATAAAGGCTCAGTTTGGGTCCCCCCTCTCCCCCAATATACCCTTCACTGGGGGAGAGAGCCACCCGCCACCCTCCAATAAAAGCCTCCACCCTCCCTTCGTTTCCATCCTCAATGTGACCTCGAGTCTGGCCGTCACCATCCTCCTAATGAATAAAATCTATCAGAAAAATTGTCACGACCAAGAGTCTAACCGGGAACCATTGGTACACCGCTCTACACCCTAACCACTACACCACCAAGCCTCGACGATAATCTTGATTATCTAGCGCTTGTAAACAAAACAATTGTGTGACACACGTCATTGCTCTTTTATAGCCCTCGATGATTTTGCTTCCCTTCTTCGAGAAATAAAGCAAACTTACTTTTATTTCACAAATTACTCAATTTAATGAACAGTTCCTGGTTAAAATTATGACAGGCAATGGGAGACATAGCCTAGGTGGACAGGGCATCAGTTACTTGTCTGTTGTTATTTGTATCACATATTTCATGCTCCTGCAACAGCACAAGCCAGTTTAAATATGGAGAGCCCTGCCACGTCGGATTATCCGCAGGTCAATGGCGGCTTATGTCGGAACTCGAACGAGTCCGGGTTCAACGCAACACTTCATACTCAGATTTATTGAGGTAACCCATAGAGGTGGCACATCTGCCAGACGTCTATGAGTGAGCCCTGCAACTCTCCCACTTCACTGAACGAGTGGATGGAGGGTGTCCGCACCAGGGCCGGCATACTAGGAGAACAACAACAACTAACACTGGACAATTTTATCATCGTTATTTGCTTCAAACTCTTTCGTGTATTTTTGTCCGTTCGCGAGCCTTCTCATTGCAATTGTAAATGGTCTATTAATAGCCCGACTAAGCAATGCGGCGGACCAGCCTTGGGATTGAACACAAAGACAAAAGAGAGGGGACAGACAAAGAGAGAGGCAGAAAGAGAGAGAGAGAGTGAGAAGGGAGAGAGCGAGAGTAGGCCAGCACATTTTTATTATGCTATTAGAAAAGAAGCCCACAGTAAATTAGCCATGTTGCAATTACTGCTTGGAGAAGTAGCAATTCTAAACTACAGAAATTAATCAAAGCAATTGTCGACATTTTGTTATAATTACAAGTAATTTTTCCAACGTTATTTATAGACCAGGTGGTTCCGTGAAAGCATAGTAGCTTCTCCAACCAAAGGTCCAGAGGTCGAGCATACAATGCACAGCAGTGTGTGCAAAAATAGCTACAGCTTTTAGCAAGCCTCTTTATTCTCCATGTCTGCACAGCCGTCTGCGTACATTTATCAGGTCACATTCTGGACGACAGTACAAGCTAGCCGAATTCGGAAACATAAGAGCGTAAAAATTAAATTAAAAAAAATTATATACGTTTAATAAGCTGTTGAAATGTGGTTCTATAGAAAAATTTTGCGCATCTCTTACACGAGACACATTACACATGAAGACGTTTTAAATTGGATGGCAAGAATTGTAACAAGAATTATATTAAATACTGTGCGGAACAGGCAGATGAGCTTTTTTGGTCATGTGATGACGAATAAAGAAATAGAAAACATAATCATAAGCGGAAAAATTGAAGGAAAGCGTTGCAAAGGAAGACAAAGAATTTTTACCTATACAGAGAGCCTCAGTGAATGGATGAACATTGAAGTAGAAATGATTGGATTTGCTGGAGACAGAGATATTTGGAAAACCATGACCGTCAAAGCTGGAAACCGGCATGCCACCTGAAAGAAGAAGAATATGCGTTTACATAGTTATGCCGTGCACATTTTCCGTGGCTGTGCAGTGTGCAGTGTGCACTGTATCTTGTCTGCTTCTCTTCAACTAATTTATTAATTTCTAATAATTTTGCTTGTGCAAAATGTTACTTTGCCAACTTGTCAATAAAGATAGAAATGTAATTATGGTAAGAATTCTGAAATACCTGTTATTAAGAAGCTTGAAAATTCTAGAACGTGGTCAGTGTAGACAGGGTGTGTTGTGTTCAGTCAGAAGGTCACTCGTCCACTCTCGTCCAGTCGTTATGGTCACTACTGCAGGAATGAAGCATAGAACACGGGGACACCTGGGCGGCGAGACTCGTGCTTCAGTAATTATAGAATTCATGGTACAAGGGTTACGCGTGCTACCGAATCAGTAAATGAATGGGGTAGGGGCTAGTAGATATAATAATAATAAATATAATACATGCCAGTTATAAAGTCTAAGTAAAGTGTTCTTGTGCTTAAAGGCTAAAGCCGAATTTAACGTTATTTTCGCGTTCTAACGGCCACATCAGTGACGGGCGAGTCCTGATATTCGAACCGTGGACTAATTGAACCCGAGTACCCGACTCAATCAATTTGATAACGGCTCAGATAATATATCAGGGCATTTTATTCGGCATTTCGTTTGCTTGTTCAATGTTAGTTAATGTTATTGCCTTTGTCATTTCAACTCATTTGATCAATTGTTGCAATGTAATACCGGTATAGGCTGTCGTGCCAGAGGTGAGCAAATAAATAAATATATAAAATTAAAGTGGCATTTCTTCTGTGCTTTTGAGGCTTAGTTAAGAGTGCGCTATAAAAATGTTGCTGATTGATAGATTGATTGATTTTCGTATTTCATTGTCACCATTGTTGTTGGGTCCGGGATAATTGAGAATAGTCCAACCGATAACTGCACGTGTTTCGTAAGAGCCAACTAACGCAGATACTGAGGAAGGCAATGGAAAACCATCTCAGAAACCTATATTTTCCTTGAGCAAAGGCATCATTGTAGGTGTGGAAAAGGCAAAGCCTTTGTGATGAGAGGACTTATTGGGTTTGACGATGGTGTCCTCATTAAAGAGCGTGATAGTTGATTGTGCGTATGAATTTTTGCCTTTGACCTGCCACGTGGCAGAGCACTGGGTAGATAGATAGATAGAGCGAATGGATAAAGTTTAGCCTCTCTTGAGAGTGACTCCAGTTATTCAATATCAATCAGGTGTTTCATTTTATAGGCCACCTTAAAAAACAGAAATTTCACAACGATATTCGTTCCGTCTCTTCAATATTTAATCATTATTTTATACTGACTCAGAAGGTATTTCATACCACACAATATAGTCTATAGAATGACGTTGCAAACCTGAATCAGGGCTGATGTGCTTCTACTAATGATTCTCAGTAGCCTGTAGATTTTGTACAATATATACGAAGCAGACGCTAGCCAAAAAGACGTCGATGCCGAATTACCGATTAATTTGAACTGAAGAAATGGACATTAACATTTGGATTTATAATTATCGAGGTTTCACGTGAAGTGTGGTAGGCCTACCCAGGTACATAATTAAAAGTGCAACTGGATGATCAACAGGACCGAGTACTATACTCGTGATACTGGTAACAGAGGCCGCCGGGCTGCCACCTGACTAATGAGTCTCTCTATCGCGCTCATTAATGAGCTCGTGATTGATTGCTTAATTAGTTACAACTTATACCGGTGTAGTTATTAGTGCATTGAACCAATCATATGGCTTTTTATATAGTTTTATAGGTCTTGACACATCAGTTGTGGCATATGGCAGGCTAGGCCACCTTTCACGGTTCAAAAGCGCTTCTGAGACTCAAATTAAGAGTGCGCCATATAAAAGCTTCTGATTGATTGATTGATTTATGAGAAATGATTGTAAAATTGAGTGTTCAAGTAAGTACGTCAAACAAGATTATGTTGTAGGCAATCAGGTGTGTAATATAAGATAAAGAGAGATCAACCAATCAATCAATCAATGTAAATTATTTCAAAAGTAATATATCTTCTGAATCTTAATTTCTGATGTCTAAACTGATCTTTATACTGTTTCTGATGTCTAAACGCTAAACAAAACCAAATATCAGAACAACTCTAGAGGAATATAAGAATTACTCGAAAATGCCACACTTTTAAAGAAAAATCAGTTTAATACGCCTGCAATATAGTAACTAAAAGTACAATATTCTTGATTTTTACAACTAAATGTAACGTTTTTTTATTACTTTGTGACTAATTTCAAAATAAATGTTATGAAAAGCCAACATAAATTCATTCGAATTCAATTAAATCAACAGTAACTATATAGGCCTCTACTAACAAAACATTGAACGACTAATTATAATTTTCATAATTTTTACAACAAAAATACTAATGTAGTTTAAAATTGTCCACAAATTTATAAAAAAGCAACAGAACAGATTAGATAGATTCTTACAAATAATCCGATTAAATAGGTGCTAAAAGTTTCCAAATTCCTTAGCATGTACATTAAATAAATCCAAGAAACAATGAAGTAATAAGGCTGAATATTCAGCTATTGATATTTTATTTATTATATTGTATAACCTGATTGTGCCTTCCTGGCATTGATTAAAACAAAAACATAAATAAGGACCTGACGATGCATTAACGTAATAAATTTGGCGTGTTGGCTCTGGAAAACATAAGAATATACCAACCGAAAGTGTTTCGTAAAAGCCGACTAACGCAGTTACTGATGAAGAATAAGGAGACCCACCTCAGAAAACTAAATTATCTCTATAACTAAATTATTTCTTAATTAAATAAAGAAAATGTGGCATACAAACTTAACAGCTATATGCCATGGACCTGCCGTTAGACAGTGCACTGAGAGAGAGAGAGAGAAGAATGAATTTGAGACTTGCATTTTAGCTTACATGCACATTAGAAATTATGGTGCAGGAGAAATTTGCTAGCAAGTTTACAACAAGAAAAGAACTCGCCTAAATATTCAGCTGATGTCAAGTAATGAAATTTTAATTCAGGGTTATGATCAATCAATCAATCCCAATTTAACGTCCGCTTCATCATCAACGACGACACCGTGGATGTCAAGGTAACATCTTTTTCACATCTTTATGGCAATGGTACTATTAACCAGTGGGAAGGAAGACTACAATAAATACCAAAAACATAAACTAAGTAAGGAAACCCTGAAAACACGTGCGGTTGACAACTTGACATGTGTGGAATAAAAGAAGTGAAAACATATTTTATTGACACTACCATATCCTTTATTCTAAACCTTAACAAAACAAAAATGTGTTTTGTAAATTACACTAATAAATTTCACATCCAATGGACACTAGATTATTGGCTCTAAAATATAAGATGACGATCAATCTTATATTTTTATTAATCTAAATCAATCGACTAAAATTTATTTATTTTGCGAATAGAAATGAGTCACTCATTCCATATAATCCTTGTCCAATGTTAGATCTCTAATTTATAAAGGTAGGTGGGTTGTGGAACTGTATTCACTAAATCATTTTATTAATTAAAAACTAAATCTTATAAATCACAGATAAGATCACAGACGATGTGCATGATAGTGACTAATATTTCAACGTGATTGTATTTACAACATTATCTCCACATTCACAATAACAAAGGTTTTATTACAAGCCAAATACAAAACATCAATCAATCAATTAGTATATTCATAAAGCGTCGCTCTATGTAAAGTGCCACAGTAACACTAAACGCTAGAGAATAAAGTGGCCTAGATGCCAAGAGCCACTGCCGGTGTGGACTTGTGGACCTTAGTATGTCTGAATGAGAAATTATTTTATTACACAGAAATCAATGACCACATGGCAACAAATTTCTTCACTGCAGTATCTGCGTTAGTCGCCTCTGGAAGAACAGGTGCAGTTGTATCTGGGTTTAATTCTCACTTTCACAGAACTCACCCCTGCTAATATACAACTATGCCCAGTCACGGTTTATTATGAGAAGAAATAACAGTTACTTTATAATTTTATTAGAGAAAACAGTTGATTGCTGATTGGAAAGAATAGCTTCAAATGCGAGAAACACATCTATACAACTATATATTAGAAATTATTTCAGAAATCAGTGAATGCAATCAAACCCAATTTTTTCTAACAATAGTGAACGAAAAAGTATTCAGCAAAGTACTAAATATTTATAGAGTTTTAAAATACGAGAAATATTAATAGTTGAGTAGAAAGAAATATTAACAATTAAGAAGAAATAAATTTCGAATGCACCTAGCTAGGTCATGAGAATGTTATAGGCCTACCTTTAGACTCATAAACATTTTAGAGTATGACATGTAATTATTGTACAGTGTACACATGTGCATTTTAAATTTATAATGTATAGAAGTAAGTAAACACAGTGCTCAGATGCATAGGCCCGTCACACTGTGTCCGGAAAAAAACAAAAAACCTCTAGCGAAATTTCAATAACTTTGGCAATACTCAAGATTTCTTTTTAAAATTTAGGACATTTTAGAGGAGATAATTTGACATTTAGCCTCCAAATTTAGTCGACAAATATTTATAACTAAAAGTTACAGAGTTTCTATGAAACAATCAGAAAAAACAAATTAACCACGATTATTCAAATAGCGGTGGCACAAGGTTATCAACCTCTTCTCATAGAAACTCTTTATCTCTTTTAGTTTTCAATATTTGTCGACCAAATTTGGAGGTTATATGTCAAATTATCTCCTCTAAAAATATTTAGAAGAAATCTTGAGTTTTGACGAATTTATTGAAATATCGCTAGAGGTTTGGTTTTTTCCGGACAGATTCTGTATATGAATAGTGTAAATTTAATGATAGAATAAAAGTACAGTAATTGTTGCACACAGCACATTCTTTAAATGGCATAATATGTAGAATGTAATACGTAATAAAAGTAAAGGTCGTGTGCAATATTCGTTACCGAACGTAGGCACAGAGTTGATCCCGATCGCTTGCAGCAAACAGTCCTGTGACAAAGTCATTAATCTGAAGGGGTGGTCGCCAGCCCCACTCAATAGGATTCGAGTTGATTAATGGATCATATAGGCCGTACCTGTGGTTATCTTTGCAATCTTCCAAAGCAATCACCCAATACTCACTAATTAATTGTCCAATTGGCGGCCCATGAAGGGATGGAGGGCTTGATTGACCCTTTGTACATCCACGATTTAACTAGACACAAAACTGATCGTTGTACTCCAACCATTGAGCCACGGAAACATGCTATAGTATAAGATAAAGAATCCTTATTATCACCTAAAAGAACACCCACATTTAACCTTAACAAATAACTTCTAATAAACTTAACAATTTGCACGGAGTTCATTCTAAGTAGCGTCACTATTTAATTACACACAGTCACACACTAAACATTATTGGGCAATGCCAAATGTATGCAATGACAGCTCCCCTCAGATACACAACGAAAATGTAAGCAAATTTTGCGCATTCTTTTGCTATAATATTCTTTTTGGCTAGACAACCCTGATATCTACAATAGACCACAAAAGCCCCTCCCTATAAATGTATGACAAAGTCACACGGCAAGATATAACTGCTGGATTTGTCTCCTTTCTGGCACAAGTCGTAATCCTTCTCGGCTACACTGAGATTGGAACTGCTGCATCTCAGAACATAGCCGCCATCTACTCTGGAATGCTTCAACGAGTTGGCCCTGCCCTTAGGTTTACTATCACTAGTACTACACTCTATTCTAGGTTGCTCCGCGCAAGCAAAACTGTCTTCCTGAGAGTATTTGACAGAAACTTCATGGGTTGGCTTAGCATCATTCAACGAATCATTTGGCTGGTCTAATGGAAAGACTTTGGCACTAGTAGTAATGTGATTTCTGAAGGAGAATCTTCTTCCTTGTTCCTTGATACCATTTCCTAATTCATCGTCATCAGCGCTGTGACTCAGTTTCCTGTTACCTGGATTCGTGTCTCCGGGTAAATCTTCCTGATATACCGGGTCTGTCTTGTCAAGTGGTTTTCCCTTGCCATTTCTCAGAGATGATTTGAATGATAAAGACAGACCGCCTGCGTCAGATGCAGTGATATCAGAATTACGACGTTGATAATTTTCAGCACAACTAAGTCCCTCATGCTCGAGATCATCCTGGATATCATCGTACTTCAGTTTCGGTATAGACACGCTGCAGAGATAGCAAACCTCGCATTCGTCACAGTCGCTATCGTCAATGTTGATTTTAAACAACTCCGGTGCGTCGCATGGATTCTCAGACTCACACGAATCGCCGTTGGATGACTCGTAAACTATAATATCGGCTTCACAGCATGTTTCTTCTTGCTTCTCATGTTTCTTGACATTCGACGGACGTTTGAACATGAAGTACGCTGGTGACGGGGGACGACCACAAACTTCTAGATGAGGCATGCTGTGCGTTTCAGCTATACAACAACCGCGCACTGGCTTTCTCAACAAACCGGTTGCTTCCTTAAATCCTCCCGCAGCATTCTCCATAATATCTTTGTTTTTATTTGGCGTGCTCGAGTCGAGATTCAGACCAGCTACATGAGACGTCTGACAACTTTTATTCTGCAGCTTCATGTTGGTCAGGTCGTTGACCCCTGAACTGTCGGAGTCGTAAGAACTTTGCTCCATGTGTATAACGTACACTGAGTCGTTATCATCTGCATCGTCATCATCATCATCATCATCATCATCACTGGCAGAAAGGAACATGGATGTGACAATGGAGTGACGCATGAATGAGTCGGCGACAATCTGAGACGCCTCGATCTCTGCTATGATGTCGGTGTTAGTGATCGGGTTAGAAATGTCCAACTCCTCGCCTGTAAAAGCCATCAATCAGTAGATCAATAATTACTTCTCCTGTACAAACAGATCAATGAGAGATCAATAATTATAATTAAACCATTATTTAACCTTTAAAATGGACAAGTAATTGAGTAATTCATGATTCGTTTAATACCTAGGCAGGGTTCCCCGCCCGACTTTCCCTGACCACTTTGAAATAAAATTCCCTGACTCGCGGGCTTTCAGAAACGCGTTACGGCACATTAGTTAGTAATATATATAAAAAACCATACAGCACGGAACCTAGCAAACACTAAGCTGTATAGTGAAATACTGTATAATAGTGATTATTGCGATTTAGTAACACCAGCATGATAGTTATAAGCTAAAGAACAGTGTGTAAGTAAGAGGTAAGTACTGAAATAAATAATTTCAGTACTTACACCAATCCAGTTTTCATTGATTGATTCTACAGCAGGCAGTTCTCAACACAATTTTTTCCACTGTGCTATTTCCAGATCTATTGTTTTCCCAGTTGCATCTGCTTCCAGCTGCAACTTGGGTCTCTTTTCTTTAAGTATTTTAATCTGCTAGGCTGCTCGTTTCTTTTTCACTTGCACTTTGTTCATCTCTGAATTGGCCTTTCGCTTATTCTCCAATGCTTCCATATATCGCCTGTGAGAACCTCTGACAAAATTGAACAAGGGTTTATCAGCTGCAATTGATATAACACCTCCTGCAATAAGCACTGCATCATAGATAGTGCGCTGAGCCACTAGTGAGTCTTTGTGCATATTCTCCACAAGCATGTCACTATTTATTAATTTGTTTGTTCACTTGTTATGTAAGACGCCATAGTACTGTTTTGGCTACTTGAAGAAGAACTAGGTACTACAGGTGCAGTGGAAGGAGTCGCCAAGGTATGCACTTGTGTATCTGATTCCAAAGTTTCCGCAACTTTGATCGTCTCATTTACGGTCCGTACCAGTTAAAGAATTTGTAGATGCAATTGATGCAGTAGATGTCTGCTTGGGAAAAAGACCTGCAATGCTAATTTGTCATGATTTTTCATTTCCTCACGTAAACACTTTATGCTTTGCGCTCTCTGAATGACTTTTAACAGCTGTCTGCCCCATGTTACTTAAGCTGAATGAGGCTTTGCAAGCTTTGCAGTAGGCTTCATTAGGGGATCCTTCAATTTCTGCCAGCCATGAAAAATAATCAGAGAAGAAAGCTACATTTAGCCGTTGTTTAATATAATATATAGTTTATTATTCACTTTCATGGTAGCAATTCAAATTAAACAGAAACATAATGAAGGAAACATAAAAGAAACATAAACGTTACTTATCATTCAGGCAGTACTGCCTGCCACTTATATAATTTCCTCTTTTCATTGGAAAGTTTACAAATGAAGTAAATTTAACAAAAGCTGAGTTTCTTAAGTCATTTTGGATAAAAATGGTTTCTGACTATCAAAGTATTCACAGTTTTCCCATATTTACCACAATTTTTGAGCAATTTAATGAAGCCAAAAGAACGAAAAAAAGCGCTTGAAAATTGACAATTTCATTCTCTGACCATTTTGGTCTTCCCTGACTTTCTTTGTCAGTGGGAACCCTGCTAGTTGAAGGGCTCATAGCTCCATCAACTTTATTATGTTTGGTTGTATGCATAATTGAACTTCTTGGACAAAGAGTAACTGTTAGTAGGTTTGTTTGTGTATGTGTGTGTGTATGTGTGTGTGTATGTGTGGGTGTAATGAATAATATTATGCTTAGTGAACTTTATTAGAGTTCATAAAGTTTGAAGAACCTCTTATTTAGTTTTGGATTGAATTTTCATTGCTATTTTGTATTCAATTGTGAGAAAGCACCATTATCTTGTATTGCTAAAAATAAAGGGATACCTATTATCCTACAAGCAATATTATGATTCTATGATAAGCATATTTTTCTGCACCATATCATCAGCTATCTATTAAATCAGTTACGATTGAATCTAGTCGGAACTATTATTCTCTTCAATAGTGAGCCTCTTTACAAGATAAAAATTTTACTACACGAATGGTACTGGTTGGTGTTCGAAGACCCACGTAATAACTAAGCAGTGACGAAAAAGAAATGTTTGACCACCAGGGCAAGACCGGGCAGAGAAAATTATTGACAAGGCAGAACATTTAGCATTATTGCGTAAAATATACGGAATCACAGAAAAACAGTCATACCGCTAGCCGGGGCAGGACATAATTGCCCCGACTTGACACCGTCCCCGTAACATAGCCTATTCTTGACTTGTCTGTTAAGATAACTAATAGATTATAAATATAGACTAATATGTAGTATATACATTGTATATAAAATCTTAAAATATATTAAATATATGACATCTTTACTCTGTTAACTTAATGCCTTGATATAATGAAGTTAGTCCATAATTTGATAGATATTCAATCCTCATTGGACATTTAATAGCTCATTAATTAGTAGTTTACACAGCACTAATATTTTTAACTCGTAACATCTTTGCTTATCCCATTATTTTGTGATTATTATTTATGTGAATGATGCTTGTAACATCCTGCGATTGTCAGGTTGACATCAATAAAAACGTGGTGTGAATTTTCCGTAATAAAATACCCATAATTTAGATTTTATTCTATCAATAAATTAAATTTTTTTCTCAAGTACAATAATTTCCAAGCTATCTTTCTCAATATCCTATCCTTGAAAAAACCAATAAATTTGCAGATCTACAATGTTTAAAAACTTTAGTTCTCAATTTCTCAAGCTTATATTTCGTGAAACCATACATCCTAACAATGTCTCAGAAGCGCTACAGTACCTCTCTAATGCATCTTAACAATATCGCAGAGGCGCCTCAATATTTCTTACCTCTCTTATGCATCTCCTCTAGTTTACGGAACATCTCATCCCTGGCTCTACGCTGACGCTTGGCTCTCTTGAGCTGCTGGAGCTTCTTGTGGAGCTTGTAGGCTCCGTACACCGGTAGAGCCAGGGCTCCAACACCAATCACCACCGCTCCTGCTCCCACAGCCAGGCCACCGAGCACTGGCGCAGCCAACAGCTTACCACCTTCAATCAATCAATCAATCAATCAATCAATCAATCAATCAGTCAGTCAATTAATGTGATCAGCTTACCACCTTCAATCAATCAATCAATCAATCAATCACCACCGCTCTTTCACCAACAACCAGGCCACCAAGCACTGGCGCAGCCAACAGCTTACCACCTTCATTGGTCCGTCAATCAATAAAGCCTCAATCAGTCAGTCAGTTAATCAGTCAATCAATCAATGCGTATGATTTTGTAGCTGTTAGTCATGCAGGAAATATTTTTCTGTCTTCCTCTGAATATACAAAGATTTCTAAACATTGCAATATAGTGAAACATCTATATAAGTAGTAATAATATGAGTAATAATAAAGGTTTAACGTCCTTTTCCTCATCCAGGTATGATGTCGGGGACATCTACACTACGATGTTTCATCCAACATAATAGTATTGTGTGCTAAGATATCCATCACACTTAAATAGAGAATTGGATGCCGACTCGCCGAGTGATATACATGTATATCACGTCCCTGACATCGCCTTCGGGGTGAGGAACCGAACGTTAAATCCTCATCGATTAATTGATTGATATACATGTATAGAAACGTTAAAATTCGTTTTAATTGTGTTTCACTCAGGAGATCAGCAGTAATGCTGACCTCCTCTATCCCTTGCTACAATGACAGAGTTTGCAATCAAATTGCCAGAAAAATAGAAGCTATAACCCACGAGCTGAATTAAACATCACATTCGTGGCTTAACACTGATGGGTGAGCCCTGATATTTGAAAAAAAATATCAATTAGAACTGTCATACTTTTACTACTTATATTATCATAAAAGTAGTTATCATAGTACATCAAATATAAACTAATCAATTATTATAGAATAATTATTAATACAAAGCCACCGGGTTCTTTTAAATCTGAGTAAAAATAAATTATTAGTATAATGCAAGCTCACCAAAGATGGATCCACGTATCAGTTTCCTACGAACAGGATTCTCTGGCAGGAAGCGGTACTTGCAGCCGAAGATGCTAAACTTGCTGTAGTGATTGCCGATGAACTTTAGCTCACGGAACTGTTCCCCGCAGCGATAGCAGAAGTTAGTCTTACACCTCGAGCAGGTCATGTGATCACAGCCAGAGCTACGCTGGATATACACCTACATGAAAAAAAAACTGCAAAACTCAATTAACATTATACATTAGTACAGATCTATGGCCTATCATTTATTAGTGCCTTCGAGCCTTTATGTTCATTTTCACGTTAAACAGAATTATAATAATATATGTTACATTGTGATCTATAGACGTGAAACAAATGAATCAAATCATTTGAATCATATCACAGAGGGATGGCCTAGTCGGTACTAAACCTGCCTGATAAACAGGAGACCACGAGTTTGATTTCCAGCCGAGTCTGTGTCTGACAGTGTCCTTATGTTACGTAAACAGACGTGAAATTATCATTTCAACTTAATTACGGTACATAAATACTTAATTTTAAGCATTGATGTACATAGTCTCACATTAATTTTTAGCCCATAAGATTTACTGATGAAATTAAAATGCCATAATTAAAGTCAATATAGCCATTTTGCGATTCACAAACAGTATATATTATAGCCCAGCACTATAAAAATTTTATGGTGGCTAAACTTAAGTACAGTATCAGTATTAAAGTATAAATAATTTGCATAACAATTTTGTATAAGTATCACTGAGTCTATTATAAATATCAATTTTTACAAACTATTGATAGCTAATGAATTTTACATATAATTTTTAGCATGATAAGTATAAAATGGTAACAAAGTTAGTTAGACAAAAGGATACAGAGAACTGATACCAGTCTGCATAATAAGAGTTGGTCTATAAAATTTACATTAGACAACTTATCAGTGAGGTGATTTTTATTTTGACCTAAAAAAGTGAAATTTTGACTTATTTTTATAGAATTTTGACCTAAAAAGGTGAAATTCTGACTTTATTGTGTAGAATTTTAACTTTATTGTGTAGAATATTGACTTTATTTTGACCTAAAAAAGTGAAATTTTGACTTTATTGTGTAGAATATTGACTTAATTTTGACCTAAAAAAGTGAAATTTTGACTTTATTGTGTAGAATTGTGACTTTATTTTGACCTAAGAAAGTGATATTTTAACTTTATTTGTGTAGACTATTGACTTAATTTTTATAACTTCTTTCTTAATAACTCTCATAAACGTTACATATAATAGCATTTCATGACTTGCTATGTATTTTGAATGGAAATAGTAAACTACAACAGCAGAAACCATCCATCTTAACTAATAAATTTAGTATGTTAATAATTACATTACTTAGCATGTCAACAATAGGAGATTAACACACCTTAAAATTTATAAATTGGGATAATCTAGGTCGATGTAAGTGGTTTCTTGGGACAATTTAACTATAATTTGAAATTTTTAGTATATACAACCAATTTGACATTTGCTCTATTGATAAATTTTAACCGTATTTTGACTTTATAACTTATAGTATTCAACCAGGGGGAGTATAAAACATTTTGGACTGCAGTTGTGCACGTTTCAGATCATCGTCATCAACATATTCCATTTTGACTTAATTTTAACCGCCCTACCTATCAGAATTGGATTACTGAATGCTGATGGCAATTAACCTCAATGACTTTACATTTTTGAGACTTCAAAATGAATAGATGGGACATAACTGACAAGTGATAAGGGTCATTCCATGTCAACTCAACCAATGCCTCCCGGGTGACCATTTTTGATTTGATTCATATTTTTACAGCATGATCCCTGATATCTTAAAGGAAAATTCAGAAAGTTTGAGCTTTATATCTTTATAGGTTCAAGAGTTATGACCAAATATTTTGCCTGGGGATCAACGATTTTGAACAACTGCGAGTTCACTTAAAATTTTTGCTGATTTTGGAAGCTAATATTTTCGTTTTGGATGACGATAGAGGTCTCAAAATTTGTATCTAGAGTAAAATTAGAATGATCTGTCAGGTGAAACAATCAAATTTGCTGTAAATCATCTGATTGGTTAGCTATAGGCTGGCAAAATGCTCCTCAAAACTCGTAATAAATAAAGTTCGAGCCTGTTTAAGGAGCTAGAATGCAACTTAGTTAGCTGCACAGTGCACATTAAAGAGTAGTACTGGAGGTTATTTGTGTAATTTGGAGTAAATTTAATATTAAATCAGTTTGATCCAATTTGGACCATCTATAACAAAATAGCAGGCGCCTGAAATCGAAATTGACAAGTTTTTTTTTCAAACTAAGAAAAAAGTACGAAGGATATTTGCAAAATGGTTAAATTTTCACCTAATGCATGTCTCTATATGATAAAAATTACAAAGTTGGTTCTCAAAAAAAATAACAGATAAAAATACATTTCTATATGAAATTTTTCATTATAATTTTTTTTTCTTATTTCTTTTTGAGAACCAACGGAATTACACCGAAAGGAAATTCAATAAAGCATGTGGAAAATTTAAAGTACTTAGTACCGTACCTGGATAACTAATGTGGAATATGCGACATAAAGGCCAGAATTGCCATGGCAAAGAATACATTCTACAAACTAACTAACATCTTCCATAATCACAATATACGACTAAGCACGAAAATGAATGTCCTTAACACA
>JAQFZF010000726.1:0-16210 GCA_034695365.1 Enchytraeus norvegicus | reverse complement strand
TGTCAACATTTTGTAGAGTTCTAAGAACTCGATTGCATGCAATGATCAGCGGATCAATTATATAATTATATGTTTGATTGTATATTTCAATACCATATTGAATATGTGGATAGACAAGTGCGTAGTAGAGATTCCTTCTGCAGGAATTTGGGAGAAGTAATAAAGCATGCCCCTGACACTATTTAATTTGGATATGAGAGAAAGGTCTCGCTCTGATCCCCAGTAAGCTACGCTGTTTGCCTGTCAATTCCAATGGAGGCCGCACGTTCGGTCCATAAAAACACATGGATACGCACATGCTGGCAGAGGTAGTCAGACCTGATTAATCATACCTTTGCCGTGCATAGCCCTCACCTATAGAACAGATGGGCCTACAAAACTAACCGTTCAGCCACCTACATGTATATTGCTCTCGTGCCCATGCAAACTTAAGCTATTTCTAATTGTTGATATATTTAATATTACTGATCATGTTCGATTTATTGGACTAACTAGGATTTGAACTCAAACCACTTGTATCGGATTTCACATCTTAACAATTGGACTACAACTCCATCAGCTATATTAGACGAAGCCTTTTTAAAGACTAAGGTTCCGTCGGGTTTTTGCGTTATAAATAGGCTTATTTACGAATTCAAAATTTAACATAAACGAGTATAAATACTAACCATTGCCCCTACCCTAACCAAAACCCTAATCGTATCCACTTCAATCAATAACAGCAGAGATTAAGACATTATAATGAAAAGTAAATTCTAAAGGCCTATAAACTGAACGGAAATTAGACTCTACTATTTAAAGCACAAATGATTTATACATGTTGTAGACCTCCTGTAAGTGTTATAGGGCATGTTGTTCGCTAATTTATCGTACCAACATTATGAACTACTTCAATGTTGTATCCCCATAGACACATACTGCAACTGGTTTCGATTACACAATTTTTTATCTATTTAGAAATTAATTGCTTGGTTGGCGTACTTTAACATTTTATGTGCTTTGATGAAGAATTAGTCTATAAGAATTGTCTCCAATTCAAACACCTAGTGTAAGCGTAGGATGATATCCTTGTTGGGTAGCGTAGTCGCGGTAGCATGACTGCATGAAAAGCAGGATGTCACAGTACGAGTCCCATCCGGGGCCGTCTCTGACAGTATCTGTAGTACAGACTCAGACGTTAAACTTAGTTTTTATATAGCAATTGCAGGTTTATTTCATTGTTCGCATAATATTATTAGCATCGGATCTCTTGGATTCATGTATTTTTCAACACTGAAAGTGACTGTGTCTTATTAGTCTATACATGTATACTATGTATATAATGCATGCATAGCCTACTGTATCAATTAGCAGTTTATTTCAATGTAACAGTTTATCAATTAACGTTTTTTTTCTCAATGTCAAATATGGCTTCTGATAGGGGCTGTATTTAAGGAAATGGGAGCATGATCCTCATTCCCCTCGACCTGAAGATTGTTTATTTGTCATTTTGTATGCATTTAGACGACTATTTTAGAACCCTGGGCCCCCTCGCCCTCGATTCAGTACCTTTGCCACACCCCCCCCCCCTCACCTCAAAGTTTCGTAGATTCATTGGCTAATGTAATGATATGGGTCAAAAAGGTGAAGGTGTCAGTTTACGCAAATATATTGCCTGGAGGAGTCTCTTTGAGAACACGTATGAAAGTGTTTTATAGCTTGATAGACTCTTTGTAATGTAACTCGCAGTAATGAAACTAGTTAGGCTAAACTATTTACAATACAAACTAACTGGAGTGTGGTAAAAACAATAATTCTTTTGTCGCAACAGAAGTATGACCCCTCTCGGATGGAGTGATAGATTTTGGCCTAGTGCATTAACCTTATAAGCAACATTTTGTTTAATGCTATAGTCCTGTATTTCTTACTCTTTCATAATTCTTATTCAAGCCATAGTCCTGTGTTTGATGCCTATCAGTACATAGAGACTATAGAGAAGAGAATTATTAGAAGGATGAACCGAATAAATGTAACAATATTTACAGATGATGATGGACTACAAGTACGAAAAAAATTGAAGCTGATCGAAAATCTGAAAATTTTAAGTTAGCTTTTCTTTTCTATCAGCCAAATCAAATCATATAACGGTTTAACGTCCGGTTTACCATCTGACGACGATATCAGGGACGAATGACGCACTCGTAGGACGAATGCGTTATGCTATTATTAATTTGCATAACGCATAGAGAATAATTTCTTCATCAACAATATTTTATACATATTCATTATTTAGGTAACAAGGGAATTAATAGGCCACAGAGAAGATACAGTAATGACGATAATTGCTGATGAAATAAACGATTCCGGATACATGACTAAAATTGTAGTGAAACGGATGTTCTTTATACAAGCAAAAATAAAAATGCAGCGACCTATTGGAACACTTGATGAAGGTTCTACTTTTTTACTTTACTGAATCGTTTACAGACTTCGGGTTTTTACAAAGTAGTTGAGCACTAGCGTTTTATGTTAGGCTAAATATTTAATGGTCATAATAATGCTGCAAAAATGTCTTTATTGTTTAGTCTTGCACATCTAGAATATCCTTCAGCTGATAAAAAAATTACCCTTTAGACATTTCGTCGTAAATTAAAAGCTCAAACAGGACTTTACAACAATTACTAATTATTATTACAAATTATTGTTTTACCTCGTTGCAGATTCTCGTAATTCAACAGTTTCAGCTAGCCGGGAAGCTTTCTTCGTTTTATGTCAAATTAATAGATTAACTGAACGACTTCAAACAACTTTAATCCTTTCATGTCCGCTTTTATACACCTTGAATGATACTTATCATATCATATTCCTTTGAAATCCTTCATAAACATTTCATTTTGTTTGATAGACTTAATTGTTAGTTAATTCTTTAGCTTAGGTTTTAATTTTAGAGTAATATTTCAAACCAAAGAGGCCAATTAAAATACGAATCAAGGGTAGTTATGCGAGCAATGTTGGTAAATGTTTTCCTGATTATCAAGAGAAGTTAAAAAGTGAGATTAATTACAAACTTGTAGCAGGGATAATTATCCAGTGGGATTTCCGTGAATATGAAACAGCTAATTTGATGGCAGCTACATGACTTACACTCAGTGGATCCCAGATGCCTGAGAATAGATCTGCCAAAAGCTGTAACTGTTTCGTAGAAGCCGACTAACGCAATCACAGAAGAAGGCAATCGAAAACCACCTCAGGAGCTCTAACTTCCCCTGAACAAAGGCATAAGTTTAGATAACGCCTTGTGACTAACACGATTGGTTGGACTTGTTGAGTTGATCGATTGTATACTCCTTGATGAGCGGTAAGGTAGATTTGATGCAGGAATTTTTGCCTTGGACCTGTCATGTGGCAGAGCACTGGATAGTTTGATAGTTAGCCTTACTCGATGAGTCTCAGAGTTTTGGAGGATATAATTTACGTGCAATGGCTTAACTTGAAATACCTTAATTCTGTTGACTTCTCTGTGACACACTGACACATGCTGACGACAAATGCAAATTATGTCGTCAATATTGACACTGTAATTGACATTGTCGGCGCGTTGCCATTGTAAGTAGATTGTGCACTGACCATAAAAGTACGACAAACCTACTTTCTGGTTAGGATACAGTACTCTAGTAAATAAAAGAATAAATAGAGCAAACGTCGAGCTAGATCAGTGAGTATCATATCAGAGGCCTGTTGACTGGAAACATTATTCATCGATTCAGTCAGAAAAATCAAAAACCTTATCTAAGGCTTCTTATGGCTTCACTATTTGATGGGCATTACTTTTTTCTGAAATTCAGATGTGTTTACAATGTACAGGGTAAATAGTAATACTTTTAGAATATAATTATGCAGTTACAGCCTATATAGTAATAATTAGCCAATTATGCAATATATAATATATTTATTGCTTTGCTTAATAGATAGAAAAGATAATTACGACTAAATACAATTATGGTAATAGCCTAGATTATTAAATTTTGTGACAAGCTAAAATTTAGATGTGCAGCGCAATGTCATTGCTGCTTTTACTTTCTAAACTGGAACGAGATCGATTCTATTTTTCTACGATTTACGACTTAGGCCATTTGCAAACAAAGGTGTCTGTGGAGTGATTTTTATTCTTTAGAATTAATTATACCTGACTATCCGTTACAAACGATCAATCATAGAGAAAATATAAATTATAGACAAAAAGACAAAACGTACAGTAAAATATAGACAAAAGATAATTCTGGGCAGTAAGATACTTATAATGGGAGACAAACGACATGATGTAATGTAGAATAATGATAAATAATGATCTAAAAATTATTCTTATGCTTGGTGTAGTCCTATTGTTAGTTCTAAGCTACAACATTGATTTCAGTCAAACAAGTTCTGATTTTCCCCTAAAAAAGGCATAACGTTCTAATTTATTAAAGAGAAAGACTTTGATGTAAAATCAATTTTTCCCAGACTTTAACAATAATTACTAAACGCCCGTGAGGTTTTTATATTCATATTAATTTATGATTAATTTTATGGACGATGTCAGAATGATATTGAATTATAGATAATAATTATATTAGAGGTGACAATATTTTGCTAATTGTAGAATTTTACAAGATAATTGAATTGTCCTATTTATTAAATTGTTTGGACACGTAAACCAATTATTCAACCCCTGACAGAGGTGGATAACATACCTTGGATCAGGGGGCTACCCCCCTGCTCCGGCGGTCGAAGATTTTTTTTGTCAAATAATCTTCACATATTGACTATTTTGACACCTCTTGACCCTCTTCACACTGAAGGCAGTATGATACCCCCCCAGTCAAAATTTACTTTTTATTCCACCAACCTCAGTGACTAAGTGAAACAATAGAATAATTATTGTTGAACTGGGTCAGTGTCCTTACTTCTGTACGAAGTAAATGTACAATTCATGTAATGACTTTCCTAGGTGAATTCAGAAGGAATTGAATAAAGCTATTGCTGAATTGAAATGTCACGCCTTGAAATGCCACAAACATTCTAGAATCTAAACTAAAACAACCGTGTAGACTACATTTAAAACACGTTTCATTGTCAAACTCTTAACTGTTTAAACATTTTCGTTTAGTAACGCAAAGTGGAAATGTCAAAATGCAACTTGCATATTAGCCTCAACGTAAATGTTGCTCAGTTTTATTTATGTTAGCCCCATTAATATAATAATACTTAGATCAAATCGTCATTAAAAGTTTGTTTTATATGCATGTTGCATGAGAGATCAAATGTAGAGGCAGTATTTCCTTTCTCTGGAATGAACATGATTGCCCATGACTTGCGTGGTGAAGGCGTGATGAAGGATATTATAGCAGGAAAGTTTGATAGAAGAAAAGGACGAGGACGAAGCCGTATAGAAATGTTACATGATTTAAAGGAAGGTGGAACAGATGTCATGAAACGAAAAGTTAGCGATAGAGAGTTATGAAGGAATTGGACTCCCAGGACCTGCCACCTGGCAGAGCACTAGATAGATAGAATGAGCATATATATTTCGATATTTTAGTGAACCATATTAAATAAAAAGTGACAAGAACCAAAAGCTTTGTAGTTTTAATTGCATTCTTCTCAATAGAAGAAAGGAGCGATTTTGTATTAGTAGGCCTAAATTTACTGCAACAATAGTCTTGATAGATTCTCGGTATCGAGTTCTAATACTTTGAGATTTGTTCAGTGAAGACCGAATTTGCTGTTTCGTAAGTGCCGTGTTGGATCCGGCAAACATAAAAATAGACTGACCGAAAGCTGCAAGCCATTGTGTGGGAACCGACATGTTGAACTGGTTGAAGGTGTGCTCATTATTGATTATGAGCAAGATGTCGAACTGTGTTTGAGAATGGATCTGCCATCCAGTTGAGCTCTGGAGTCTGGATTAATAGATTTTGATATTTGATATATAGGCTTATGTCGATCTTCTATTTATTGTTGTTTTGGTAACTAAAACGTAATTTATCTAAATTTTTCAGCCTATTACCATTTTATCAAATTTAAACACAACACACTGGCATCAGTAGATCCGGCCCGCTGTTTCGCAATAACATATTTAACTTTTAAATATGTTCTAGAATTTCACTGGTTCATATTCTAAATAAAATGAATGTTTCTACAATATAGCCGGTACAGAATTATTCTTTTATCATGTAATTTATTCAGTCTTTTTAGTCCTGTTCTCCTTTTTGGTGCTGAACAGTAGATCCTAACGTTTGTTCTCACGTCTTGCAACATATTTATTATCTGTGGAAATTCACAGGAATGACGGGATTAAAATTTAATATGTTGGTCTTTCTTCTGTTATTCGGAATGTAATGCAAATCTGGAAAGATTCCTTTAAAAATAGCAACATTGCAAATCTGTACTTCCTATCTACCTATCTATTCCGGAGTACCAAGGATTCAACACGGGATACAGTTATACTACCGATTTGATCAGCCAAACGGATTTTGTGAATAAGTAATCAATGTATATTTTATTCTGTCAATTTTCACATACAATTTTAGAAAAAATACAGGTCAATGTATATCATTTCATAATATTGACCTATACCGTCGATATTATGGTGTCACGGATGACGTCCCTGTCATCATCGTTGGATGTGGAAACGGACGTTAAACCTTTAATATTATTATTTTATCGAAATATATTGCAGGTCTACTAATCGTACGATGCTATTACACAATTCAGATTGACGATGACAATGACGATGACGATGACGATGACGATGACGATGACGATGACGATGACGATGACGATGACGATGACAATGACGATGACGATGACGATGCAAGATTGACCAGACACCCGGCTCTTTGCAAATTATATTTAATTTTTAGTAGCCCACCCTACTAGGTAGATTCCTAAATTATGTTGCAATTGGTTATTCGATACACGTAGGCAACTCATAAATTATTATCGTTTGGCATTGTTAAAATAAAATAAATTCCTCACAAATGTGTGACATGCTTTTAGTACTGCAAAGTAATGAGCTAGGCTTTCACTACCGGTACTTTCAAATTGTATTATAAAATTTAGCAGACAGCTTTCCAGAAGACCTACATGCACTATGCGCAATTGTTTTATAACACTTTCTACTCAATTTATTCCACGTAATTTGATTTATGAATGCAAGCCTGTGGGAGTTAAATAATAAATGACATTCTATTGCCAGCTTAAGTCCGCGATATTAAGCTTATTTTTCTAAAAGCTAGAAAATTATTTAGATCAAATAAAATCGTATGTTAAATGATGGAAGAGTTACGATAACTGGACTTCTTGCAGTAGACCAGTGGAGTTTTAATTTCACGATTTTATATTTGTATCACTAGACGAGGTATGCATATTGTATAAGCTGATGGCACCCTCTCATTTTTTACAGTACTGGCCAAATATAAAGTTCCATCGTAGCTTTCAGTTCTATGCAGTTTGTATTGTATTTCAGTTACAATTACAGTTCTAGCGACACTTACAGTTACAGTTCTAGCGAAACTTTACAACTCTATGGCTTTGCTGGCCTACGTGATATGGGAGGCCTAAGAGGTCGCATAAAATGTAAGCTTACCCGTGTGGCAGCTATCTTATTATGAATAATTAATTGGGCTTACATCGAATATATCTTTAATCATTCATTAACACCAAGCTAGTGAAAACAATTTTCCTTTAATCCACAAGTTGATTTTTATTATAAATTAGTCTGTAATTAATTGTCAATAATATTATTAGTCTGGATAAATGACAGCAAATGACATTTTCTAGAAATAATTAGCTCTACATGATAGCAGGCTTATACATGATTAATCAGAAATCTTTGACTGCACTGACGCATGCTTTGTAGATCTGTGATTAATTGCTGTTTCTTTCGATTATTCTCCGCTAATATAAACGTATATAAAAAATACGACATACGATATACGGATATACGGAAACGATATACGGCTTGTTAGACACTTGTATTGGAATCAATCTGCTGCAATAAGACATCAAAACGAACTTGGAGAGTTTACGAGTATAAAAAGGGGAGTCAGACAAGGATGCGTACTATCACCAGATTTATTTAACCTATACAGTGAAAACATTATGAGACACCTCGATGGTATAGGCGAGTTAACAGTTGGTGGATATACTATATTTAGTGACTTCAGATATGCAGTTGCATAGCAATACTAATATATACATTAGAAGGCTCAGCAATAGTAATAATCCGTGGTCTCATGGCTACATGACTGCACTCCGGATGTTGAAATGTGAAGCTTAAAAGTATGAATAAAATGACGTCATGTTATCAAGAAACATGATAACATTCATACAGAGTAATGCAATAATGTGTCTAAATAAACAAATGACGTCATTTTTGATTTCACTTTAAGCATATTTTGAGTTACACTGTTACACACATCAACATCCGGGGATATCCTTGTAGCCAAGAGAGCGCAACTTATAATTGTTCTAGTGTATATATTAGTATTTTTATGTGCAGATGATATTGTACGTATTGCACAGGCAAATGATAAAGTACAAAATGCTGAACATTATAGATATAAACAGTGAAGAAAATGACCTGTCTATGAACCTAAAGAAAACGCAATGTATGGTTGTCAGTAAATATAGAAACGTTATAGATTGTGGATTGTGGAATAACACTGAAAGGAAACTCAATAAAGCAGGTGGAAATTTTTAAGTACATAGGTACTTATATAACTAACTATGGAAAATGCGACAAGGAAAATAATGGCCAGAATTGTCAATGCAAAGGATACATTCTGCAAACTAACTAACATATCCCATAATCACAATATGCGACTAGGCACGAAAATGAATGTACTTAACGCATATGTAGGACTACATGTATATTCAATTCTACTCTATGCTAATGAATGTTCTACACTGTCGGCAGCTATGACCAAAAGATTGGAATCCTTGGAAATGTGGTTCTACAGAAAAAATTTGCGCATCTCCTACACAAGACACATTACAAATAAAGATATTTTAAATAGGATGGCAACAATAAGGAAAGTATTACATACTGTGCGGCACAGGCAGATAAGCGTGTTTGGTCATGTTATGAGGAATAACGAAATAGAAAGCATAACCTAATCATAAGCGGAAAAATTGAAGCAAAGCATTGTAAAGGGAGACAAAGAATTACCTATACAAAGAGTCTCAGAGAATGGATGAAGGTTGAAGAAGTAGAAAAGATTAGATTTGCTGGAGACAGATATATTTTAAAACCATGAGCGTCAAAGTTGGGAACAGGCAGGACACCTGAAAGGAGAAAAGGAAGACGTTTGTGCTTTCGAAAAGCGCGCATTTCTTGAATTATTAATAGGAGAGCAATCGAAAGAACAAAATGACCTAATATGCTCATTACAGATCTTTGTTCATCAAGGCTACGCGAGAGTGAATGACTAGTGTATCACCAGGTGTATCAATAGGCAAATGTACGATTAATCATGGAGTGGTCAACAGAGATAATAATTAGAACACAAACACAGCAACAAAAAGGAATCTAACATGTGCGTATGTCATGAGTAAAGATATACCGATTAAATAAAACGACAGTGCAGGCCCGATTAATTGAGTCGACCAATTTTCAAAATTGTTTGATCAGCAGGTGTAACAGTATAACCCGTCAGGTAGTGTAAATAGACAATTGGTTGCTCACATTCCAAGTGCTCAGTTGTTCGCATGTTTCAAGACTGTACCACATTCCATTGATTTTTGTATTTTTTGCATTTTTCAAATAAAATAAAATGAAGTATAAAATGTGTAATTGTCCTCAAAATTAGTCCCAACCCATCCCCCAAACCCTAACCCTAGCCCTAACGTACACAAAAATGAAAAAACAGATTAAAAGAACTATCGCAAAGACTATCGATGGCCCTTCAGCGTTTTAATGCTGTTTGTTTCAGGGGCTGTTTCGATTTAGATTTTGTAAATTATAGTTAGGCCTAAGTCTAATTATTGTGGTATAATAAACTTTATATAATAAATTACCTGTTATTAATGATTGAAAGAAAGAAACTATGAAAATTGAAAAACAAACTATAGAATGTGGTGCAATTCAGAACGATGCAACCCGTCACTGACTCTATACAGCCATGAAACTGACCAGTGGCGTTACTTCGCCCCAGGCGCCCTGAGCCAGGATATTTTAGACGCCCCTTTCAAAAGTATATTGTGCTTTAATAATTTATGATAGGGGTTACTTGTGGAAAGTTGACTAATAATTTCATCGAATAATTGTTATTGTTGTACAATTTTATTCAAGGAAATAATACTGAATGGAACCACTGTCTTAGATGGGGGGGCGGGGGGGTGGATTTGGCGACATCGGTAGAGTATCTGCCTCACATGCAAGTGACCCAGGTTCAAATCCCGGGTCAGTCGACAAGAAAAATAAAAAATCCCAGGGTGTTGGAAGATTATTCGAATATCTGAGCTGGCTGTCCTTGTGCGATATCTAAAGGCAAAGATAGATAATCAGGAGTGAAGAGTAGTAGTAAAAAAAAGACGCCATCTGGCTCGAAAATGTCAAACACGTGCGATTGTCACGTGTAAAGAAACATACGGCTAAAAAAAAGATGTAAAAAGATGAAATTGTAAAAAAAACGGCTCCAAATTCGGTGAGTTTGTTGGTCGGCGCCCCTCAGACGTCCCTCTTGGCCTGGCGCCCGGAGGCGACACTGCCAATCCTCCACTGCCTCCCGTAGTTACGCCACAGAAACTGACGTCAATTTCGGGTTGTTCGGCCTCTACAATCTGGCTTTATTCGTCGCACTCGTGACCCCTGAGACGGCATGACAGTTCTCAAACCACGTCACCTCTAACCAGTTAGATATTAATTAGGCCATAACAAATTGACATTAGTTAGACGTTAGGTTGCACTCGACTCCCTGACATCGTCTTGTCATCATCTCACGGAGCCTCTGAGATAGAGCGCCGACGCCCCCTGTCCTGGTTCGACTTCGAGTCTTCGGTTCACGCCTACCACGGGATTTTCCATCTTACTACGCCCTCCGTTGCCTCTTCTGTGCGGCATTACGGTAACTATTATTATGTATTAATATTCTTGTACATTTCCGTATGCTGGTATGTATGTGTGTGATAGGGTTTAATATATTATGAGTTTGTGGGATATTATATTATCTGGTCTTCGTGTTATTATAGTTATTAAAGTTAGATAGTTCTTATTCCTTACGTGCAATCTGCCAAGCCCCTGTCACTGTCTTCCTCTTGATTCTTGGCTTAACAGAGAAAGAGAACGCTGGATTATTGACATCCAGCGCAGGTCCGTGTCATATTGTTGGCAGATTGCCAGTTGTTACACAAGCGCAATAATCCCTATCTAGCTACTAATGTAATACTAATTAATGAATTAGCTATTTTATCATGCAAAACGTTGAATCCTGGAATTTCAACAATGGGCCATGTTGAATCAGAGAAACTTGAGAATAGACCAACTGAAACTGCACATGTTTCGTAAAAGCCGACTAACGCAGATACTGTTATACTGAGGAAGACAACTGGAAACCACAGTGAGCGTGACAGAGGACTGAGTATCGGAAATATGCACCTTGGACATGCCATTTGGCGGTAAACTAGAGTGAGAGAGTATTATAATTACTTGCGGCCACTGGACAATATATCACAGATTCGTCAGATCCATCAGTGCAGTCGGTAACGTTGTCACACTTTCTGTAGTAATCAATGCACTGACCGCTGTCGCATTGCCATTGGAAGTAGTCGCATGGGGCTGGAGCTGTTACCAAACAGAACATATCATACATGCATTGTATGTTGCTGACTGGTAGGTTTACGACAGAAATACTAATTATATACATTAGAACAATAATATAATAAAAATTATTGCACTCGCATGGTGACAGGGATATCTCCGGATGTTGATGTGTGTTTCACAAAATATTATGTTTATAATGAAATTAAAAATGACATCATATTTTGTTTATTTAGACACTTTATTACATTATTCTCTATGCATGTTATATTGTTTTTTAAATTCCATTTCACCATTACTGTAATAATTATACCCTGCGAAAATATATATAATAGTATATAGGCTTTACAGTGCTCGGTTGCAAACTTAGAATCTTAGATGCAACAAATTTGATCCAATTTTTCTTCCACACGTAGGCTACAGTAACTATCTATTACCGAATCAACTTTTCTGATTACCCCAACGTTCAATTCAGCAAATGTTGTTGTTTCTTGCGATGCCATATCATTATGTGGCATTAATAATATTAATTAGGCTAATAATATAATACATGTAACTTACTAGCTACAGTAAATGGTGCAACGCTGCCCGACTGATAAGACAGTACGCAGAACAGGACCATGACTGCAATGCCGTTGGATGATGATGAATCCATGCTGACCTGAAATGAAAAATGCTGCTCATAGTTTGACACTAAAGAGAAATAGTCCTACTCACACGTGGCCTACCATTGGTATTATGTCAAACAGTCAAAGTTTTATTCCATTGTTTTTACGATCGGTAAAAAAATATTGGAATGTTTCGATAAGGTGTTTCTAACACAAGCGTAAATTATTTCAATGGATTTATGAAATTTCTCATCTTGTTATTATGTTTTTTTCATCATCGTGCGTCTGTCACGAAGATTCGTTAATAGACTATTAGGCCTACTGCTACTATGTGTGCGTGTTTTTTCCCTAATGCCCATAGTGCGCGTATCACGGCGTAAGTTTTCGTGAATGTGCCTCATGTAGGCTATCAGGCAGCTTGATTTTAAAGCTGCCTGATATTAATAGGCTAGGCCTATAATTGCTACCATTGAGTTAGTGTAACTACGGTAAATTATATATTGTGAATTTCATAATTTTCCCGATAGGCTGTGCATTTGAAAGTTCCAGAGGCGTTATTTATTAATTATCGCTATAGTTGGATAACACATGTGTTAGTCCCGAGAACCGTCTGAATAAATCGTCAATGGACTGATCATGCTTCGTATGACCTCTAGACTTTCGGATTTTAGGTTTTGAACCGACCATAGAATCTTTATAATTTATTGCTTGTCGAATTGGCCTTGGTTTCATAGTGATCGATGTTGTCATGGATTGTGATGTTGACGATATTGTCTATGACCCGACTAACTCAGATGTCGGGTTGGGTCGTTTCGTTTAATTTTCTCTTTCACCGGGGCTGGAAACGTTGGCTTGTAAAGAGGCATTTGCAACAGTCCATCTGTAATTATTGTCAATGCAACTGTGGGGCACGATGCCCCAATCGCAAATCTTGTCATAAGTAGGCTACTAACGTCTTGAGAAGGCGAAATAATAATAAAATGCCTAGATCCGGTGACAAATAGAAAGACAGAAGTCAGCAAAGGGAAATCACCTGGAACTGCAGGTCTAATTATCTACAGTGTGAGTAAAAAACTCCCCTAGCGAAATCTCAAAACCTAAGTCAAAACTCAATATTTTAAAGAAATCTTTTACAGACTTCTAGAGGAGGGTTTCTGATATCTACCCTCCAAATTTGATGGAAAATATTAATAAATAAAAAACGTTAGCCTACTGAGTTTCTACGAAAAAATCGAAGAAAATAAACAAATTAGCAATGTTTATGCAACAGTCAGTCATTATTTTGTATGGAATTGTGGCTTTGAAGATGGTCGTTTGTTGCTAGTGCTGATTCTATTTGGGTATGTGATTCAGCATGACCGCCATCTGTTCGAAAGAGCGCCTGTAACCTTTTCCGGAATGCTAATGCAGCCAGGGAGATGGCCTCTTGTGGCAAGTCTTCCCAGATTGCTGCCAGCACAATCTTGATTTTACCATTGTGGGTTGATTTAAAAAGAAAACTTTCTTCGTATATTGCTTTACACCTGCTTACCACACATGTGTTAAATATTATTTCGCCAGGTGGCGCAATTTTATTTTTATCTTTTTTCCTCTCCATTCCTGATGGAGTGCTCCAATCCTTTCAGAGAAATGACACTTTGTACCGCTCAAGTATTTCATCACGGACGTGACAGTCGAGAGTTATAATGTCATGTGAGTTCGGTAGACACTCATCCATCTTGACGAACTCCGGACCATGCTGATGGATCCAGTGGCGTAGCATCGCCCGGATGCAATATATCTTTGAGCACCCCTCTAAAAAATCTTGCGCGCAATTTTTTTGTCTAGATCGCTTCATCTACATGTAAGGCGTCTCTTTTGACCTTTTATGAAATTAGCTGTTGCGGTAGTCCGCACGGGGTCCAACCCCCACCCCCAATTATCCACATTGGAGCGCTGCGCCCCCCTCCCCACAGTACGGACGTATTTTGTGCATGATCATTTCAAGTATATTTTAAGAATTTTGGAGACAATTAAGTTTATTTCGTTAATGTTTTTATCAAAGAAACTTGCGATTAAACTAAGGATTTAACTATAAATATTATCAATATTTAGGCTACCATAAATGTTATGTAGGCCTAGGCAGCTGCAAAAATTAACAAATTTGTCACCAATAAATATATTCACAACACCTCTGAGAACTCTGTTTAAGTCAAGCGTCCATTTTTTATACTTGCACTGAAATATGAGAGGCCAGTAGCCTAAGTTACGTTCTACGGTTCTGCATAGACTGCAGCGGCGAATATAAATCCTGTTTTCAGCTAACAAACACAATTGTCACCTGTAAAGAGGGCGCGAGTTAAGAATATAAGGGTTTAATGTGGAAAGTAGATTAATAATTTCATGACTAATTGTGATTATAGTGTGGCAATTTGATTCAAGGAAATAAGTAGTGAATTGAACCCCTTTAAGTGTAAAAGGTGAAATTGTAAAAAAGAGGCTCCAAAGTTAGTGATTTTTTGCGAAGAGCCCCTCAGGCGCCCTCGTGGCCTGGCGCCCGGAGGCGTCTGCCTCCACTGCCTCCGTAGTCTCGCCACTGGCTCGATCCATTCTTGTGCCCCAACTATTGGAATAAGCTTTGTTAATTTTTTTATAGATTTTCTCGTACAAACTCTGTGACTTTTATTATTATTAATATTTTTCGACCAAATTTGAAGGGTTGATGTCAAAAAACCTCCTCTAGAAGTTTGTCAAATATATTTTTTAAATAGCGAGTTCTGACGAAGTTATTACGATTTAGTTAGGGGATTGTTTTTTACTCACCCTGTAGAAGCCATAATTTGCTCAAGATAAATCCACATTTCGCTGTAGGCTACATGCGTTCCAGTGCCGCTCCAAAACATGTGAGAATGGACCAACTGTAAACTGCATATGTTTCGTAAGAGGCGAAAGACGTAGATGCTGAGGAAGGATAAAGGCTCTGGCTTTGTGATGTAATAAATATGTTGATCGATGAAGTGAGCGCTGAATTTTGAGCGTGACGAAGGAGCTTTAAGTGGAAATATGTACTATGCCACGATCAAACTAAACATGAAAATCATGAAACATGAAAATGAAAATCAATGAACATGAAAAATGGCCACCGTCAAGTAGGCGACAGTTGTGGCGCGTAGTGCTGGGAGTTGTGGCGTGCTCTTGTAATCCAGCAACTTGGAGGCTTACGTGATTGGAATTAAAGACAGTTATCGAATGAGTCTGAAGTAGGCCTCCTTCTTGTTTATTTTTAGTAGTCACATTATTTGCACAGGAATAGGCCTATATTTGGAATAATAGCAATTCTTCATACAGTAGCATACACATTGCATACACCCCCCGCCAGTCAATGGACATACAGCCTAAAATTTAATGAAATCTTTTGCACTTCTCTTCGTCCGTCGCTATGCTGCAGACCTACAGGCCAGACAATGATCCACACACAGGACAGTTAACTGCTAGTTATTCTTCAACACCTGGCCAATTCTCCCCGACGCTTTGTCGCAGTAACTTTTCCAGAATCGTGGCACACGCCACGGCTCTTTTATGGTAGCCTAGTGATGCATGCCATTTAAAACACATGTGCATCGATCACGTCTATTACAAATTAAAACAAGCAAATTTATACATCGTACGCAACTATACGTAATTAAATAGAGGCCTAGGCCTATGTCAACCTGTAGGACTAGATCTACCGATGTCTACTGCAGATATTAAACTTCTATTTTTTAAGTTAGTACATTAGCCTATGACCTAATGAATCAATATAATAGAGGTAAAAGGTAAAGGTTGTGCCATATTCGTTACC
>JAQFZF010000725.1:0-16220 GCA_034695365.1 Enchytraeus norvegicus | reverse complement strand
AGAACTAACAAGTCACCCTTCCTTTTATCCTACTTACACAAAATTAACCCTTCCGAACACCCATCACCACTCTGCCCAAACACATGACACAAAACACCTCTTTCAATGCATACAAATACAGACAACACTTACTCCAATAGACCTATGGAACAATCCCTGCGAGGCGCAGAGCTGCTGGATATCTGGCCGCACGCCCTGGAGGAGCGCTCTCAAGGATGAAGATAGAGGGGTCAGCACCACGGCTAATCCTCGGGTGGGCAACAACAACACAAGCTGCAGTGCATACGTTATCTTGTATATCTTGTGTGAAATGTATGAATCATAACGTTGACATTTTAAGTAACATTATTTTAGATAGATCTATTTTTTCGCACTAGGAAGATTACACTGGTCAATATGTTATAATTCTTTCAAATCTATATCTATCCTTCTTAAAACCCAGTGAAACCATTGAAGTTCCGATAATAATTGATTTGATTTTACTACATAATAACTAATATGTTGTAGTGTAAAGTATGATTACTCAATCTTTGATTTATAATTATGATGTATAATTATTATTACCTGTTATACTAGATGGATCTCAGAGTGAAGATGCAAAAGTCTCGATGAAAACCAAGACACCTGCCTCAGGTCAGAAGAAGAAGAGAAAATCTCCTTCGAAGTCTGCAGAATGTTTGTCAGCTGCAGATGTTAAACCATCAGCTGCAGATATAGCTGCAGTTATGCTTTCTATAACAGCTGCTGCTGAGGAGTCAGTTTCTGCTGCTGATTTTGCAGCTGCTCTTGATGAGTCATATTCTGTTTCAGCTGCTGCTGATGAGTCATATGCTGCTGCTGATGAGTCATATGCTGCTGCTGATTCTGCAGCTCCAGCTGGTGAGTCGTATGCCGCTGATACTACAGCTGCTGATAGGTCATCTTCTATAGCAGCTACAGCAGCTGCAGCGTCTGCTGCTAATGAAACTGCAGATATTTCTAATTCACTAACTCCGAATGATACTTCAGCTGTTAATCCAGGAAAAAATTCAAACAAGCCTGAAGTAATCTATTCGAAGGACTATCAACCTGTTAAAGGTGGAAAAGGCGTAAAAAGACCTTCCAGAAGTATGTATATTAGTTCAATGTCTCGGTATATAATGTACTCTACTATAATAGAGTTTATCTGTTTTGACAAGAGTTCAAATTGTTTGGGCTATTATATCCATATCTGCAATTTGTCATATCAGATTCTAGAGTCACTAGGGCGTAAGTCAAAAGTTACTGTATTTAAAATAAATAATTTGTATATTCGATTTTACTCTTGGTTCGTTGTGGAATGGTTGATCATTTATTTGTATGTTAGTTATTTTATAAAAACATTGCAATCATAATTATACACATTTTCAGTGAACAGAGAACAAACGATCACAATTTACAATTAGAAAATCATAAGTCGTACAAAATAAGTAAAGTGGTTATAAGGTTCCCTGAGGAAGGTTTAAGGTTCCTGCTCGAAGGTCTACCATCAAGCAGGACACCTTTATACTAAAATTAAAATTTAAGTTTCACGGATGTAGCAATATAATTAGTAAGTGTACAATGTACATTTCGAGTGCTACCGTTGACTGTCTGAGCATAATTGATAAGGATAAAGCATAAATGCCCTGAGTGGGTTCGGGAAAATTGAGAATTGAACCCACTATCAACTGCACGTGTTCGTAAGAGGCGACTAAAGCAGATACGGCAGTGGAGAGGATTGGTAGCCGTGTGGCAATGATTTCTGTGTTATAGACAATAGGTCGATCAAATTCCAGACTAGCAAAGGTTGAGGCTGCCACACCGTTTATGGCCTTTTGCTGCAGGGTTACTTGACTCTTCACTGTCCATTTAGCACTACTGTGACATATTGCATAGAGCGGAGCTTTATGAATGTACTTTACGAATGTAATTGTATGCAGGTGTATCAAAGAATCCTGATTCAAAGAAATCCAAGAAGTCTGATGCAGTTGTAGAGGAGGTGGGTGTCGTCAAAGGTGAAGTGAAGGAGAGTCCCTCTAAACGTGTAAAGCGTAAATCAAGAACAGAGAAGAAGGATGAGATTGATCGGATAGCGCGAGGACTGAAGAAACGACAGCGGGTACTATGGACCGATTCTGAAGACAGTCTGGTATGTGGCTGTATTAAAAAGGCTATAGCCGAATATAACGTCAGTTTCGGGGCCTAATGGCTCCATCAGTGTCGAGCCTTCGGATTCGAACCGTGAACCTACGGAACCCGAGGCAGACACTCAACCGATTTGCTATCGACTCAGCCGATAGTGATTATCGATCTTCATAAGTCCTTATCGATTTAATATTTGATTTCTTCAGCCTATGAATGTTTAAAAAGGCTAAGTCGAATTTAGTGTCAGTCTCGCGGACTAATGGCTACATCAGTGACCCAGACGATAATTATCAGTTTTAACAATAGCACCGAAATTCCTAATTTAATTTAAGATTAATTGAATGCAGGGGTTTGCTAGAGCATAGGCTACTGATACTCTGATATCTTTAATAGAATTCTACTGTCAGTACTGAGATATTTTGTCATAATATAGTTCATTGATTCATAAGAAAATTGCTGTTATTTTCTGTATTGATTGCTGATTTTAGCTAATCATGGATTGATTGTTGAGCAACGATTGACATATCTGACGGCATGATGAATTATTTTATTTGATATATTGATTAATAGTTTGATTTGTTAATTTTTGTTAATTAATTTGATTAAAATAATTAATTGATAGTTTGATTTGATATTTCCAATTTCTCTGTGACAGCTGTTGCTGTGTATTCTAACGCATGGATTCATGACGAGTCTACAGAATCGTATGATCGTTCCTAACAGAGTCATAAGAGATATCATGCATGAAAACGTTCCGGTATTTATTACTCCATCTCTCTGTATCTCTCACTCTAACTTTTTGCCTCATTCTCTGTCTTGTTTTCACTTACTTGATTTCATATTATTGCTCTCATATATAGTTATTCATTTATTTCAGTCATATATCTTTTCAAATCGTTTGGGTGAAACAATTTGTAGTGATATATGCTGTTGGGACGTCCCTGACATCATCCCTGGATGAGGGAACGGACGTTAAATCTTTATTATTATTATTATTATTATTATTATTACTATTCTCATATTATCTTCCCCACTCTGTCTCTAGCTCTCTTTCGTAAGAAAATATGGCATACAAATTGTACAGTTATATGCCGTTGACACTTAGTAGTCTATTCACTGTGAATCCACTGCGAGAGAGAGAGCGAGAGGGAGATATAGAGAGATAGCGAGAGAGAGAGAGAGATATATATCTAATGTCTGTATTTGATTTATTTTTCTTTAGCAGGCACAGAAAAACATTCAATGTCATTTTTTAAATAACAAATAAGATTATCAGTTTAAAAACCGACATCAGCTTTTTTCTATTGTAAGTTATAATCCCAAAAGTAATACATTAAAAAGAGAAATCTGTTTAAAAATAAAACTTTTTATTGTAAATTTGTTTGCTTGTAGATATCGTACGACAAAGATTCGGACGCGTGCAAGCGTAGAATCATGTACATGATGAAGTCAGACATCACGCGTCAACACATCAGTGTCTGTCTGGCTGATGCTCTACACAACCGAGTAAGTGTCTTAAAAGTAACAATAGAATTAGCAAAAAAGTAAAGATTTTTCGTTTAAGTAGCATAAAATACTGCCTAAACATAATTAATAACAGGTCAATTAAGCACTCAATCTCTTTGGTGAATTGGTAACAGTAATTATTAGCACATAGTAGTTGACTACTACAGAAGATTGCTAATGTCTGACGTAGGTAGACATTGTAGAGTATTGTTAGAGGACGCCTTGATTTTTTTAAAGTAGGTCTAGAGTTTTATTATCCTTGTTATGTCTCAGAATATCTTCAGTCTGATATTTATGCTTTCAGTAATTTTTAAATCTTTTCAAATTTTGTTGACAGTAGGGCCTACTGATAACTAGCAGGTTAATTTTGCTGTTGCTGATTAACGTTTGTTAAATATGCATGTTACAATTGTCGCATGTTGGATAGCGTAGTCAGTATCATGCTGCTCGATAAACAGGATGTCATGGGCTCGAGTCCCAGCCGTGTCCATCTCTTACAGTCCATTTCATTTGATGCGGAAACAGACGTTAAACTTAGCTTTACAACTTTGCATGTTGTGTATTTTGTGCATATTATACAGAAACTGGTTGACCAATATAAGAATGGAAGATGTTACAGATACAGGCATAGTGATGTAGAAGAGAACACAACAGCTTTTCGTGGATGTCTGCAAGAGATTCGTAATTACTTCAAGTATGTACTAATTATATAATGATAACACCTGCTATTGTTTTCGACATGCGGCGAGAAAGCTGCGATTTATTTGCAATTCTGCTAACAAGCGTAGGCGCCTGAGTATGTAAAGCTGTAAAGCTAAGTTTAAAGTTTCCATACGCAGGGATACTGTCAGAGACGGACCCGGCTGGAAATCGAACCCTTGACCTCCTGCTAATCAAGCAAGCTTGCTATCGACTCGGCCTTGGTAAATGTACACCAAATGCTGCTATTGTATCTATAGCAAGCAGTCGAGTATAGCGAGCAGTCCTGGATGCGGATACAGGCGTTAAACTTAGCTTTACAGCTTTATATAGAGTAATGCTTAAGTTTACAACTCAAAGGTATTCAAAAATTTGCCATTGAACGTGCGACCTCATGTTTCATAGGCCGCTGTGCTGCCACTAGACCACCAAGCCTCTTATAATGTAATATATGAGTAAAATATTATGCATGGGAGTACATAAAATAAAAGGTTGAAAACTTCAGTGTTCGTCTGTCTGACTTAGAGGATAAATTTCTATATTTATAACTATGGTGTATTACAGGTTTGTGCGCAGCTGTGTGCCTGACGCTACTGGTGTTGTAACGTGGAGTGGAAAATCACTACCAGGGGATGAATCGTCAGGTTTTTCCTCTTCACTGCCAGATAGCATTAAAGAACTGAATGAGAGATATGACGTCAATGTGGCAAGTGAGTGTGTGGCAGGAAAAGAGAAGGATTTGACTAAGGGAGGAATCGGGGGAAAACTGATCATGGTTTATAAGGATCCATCGTGTGTGACTGATATACATTTCCATGTTCTCCATAACGTCATTCATGTGAGTATTTTGGCAGCATATGGTCTCCGACAGTATCCTTCGATACGGAAGCAGAACTTAAACTTAGCTTTAGCTTTTAAATTTAATTTATTGAGTGCTGATATGAATGCTAAAACTGTTAGATCATTTGAGCATATGTCTAATTTTTACAACAAAATCAAGTTCTTTCTTCTTTATTGAATCTCTGAAAACGTAAACTAAAGAGTTTATATTAAATTTTATCAAAACAAATAAACGTCATTATGTACTTTGTGATTATTATCTTTATCTTCCATTATTAACATTAATAATATTATGCATTTTGTCGTATTATAATGTCTAATATGCTGCTACTGCAATAGGCCAATTTAGTTGTGTTGTGTGTTAGGAATAATTTGTAGACCATAAACAAGGATTATTATTATAGGAATGTTATGCTATTATTCCTGTATTTAATAATTATATTATTTGATACAATGATGTTGCAGTGCGTGATGTTGTTGACTGATAAGATGGGAGGGAGGAGCCATGAGTTGTATCAACTGCTCAGAGCCTACCCCGAGTCTGTCCTCGAGTCTGTGCTTGAGACACTCAAGTCTAATGGGGTCGTCACCAAAGTCAAGGTGTGTTATTCAAATCCTTTGTAATAACTTTATTTCTTCTAGAATTGAATATAGTGTACGTTTACTTCTCATATTTATCGTGACGTTCCTAATATCATTATTTATTTATTTATTTATTTGAACACCATAAGGGTTTTGCAACCCTATAAAGTCACTGCACAATATACATAAGAGTAAAACATGCACATGATTTTAACATCAAACACAGTAACTATGGTGGTCAAAGAAAGAAGAGACAGACAGAAACGAAATGAAAAGTTAGAAGAGAAATTAGTAATAAAAATAATTGATTGAAACCAGTGCTGTAGTTGTAAGAAAAGAAGTGGTGGAGCTCAGCGGCGGATCTACACTACAGAGTAAAAAAAAATTCGCTCATGAAATTTTTACACACTTTTTTCAGAACAGTGCACGCCATTCCCAACATCTACGAGCTTTGTTCAAAACATGGCGTTCCGAGTGAACGTTCTTGAGGCGTTCGCTTCGCTTTCGCAATTTTGTCAGATTTCGATGTCTGTTTTAGTTTTGAGGGACACTCTGACAACTTTTTGTCATGCTAATATGCATGACAAAAATGCATTTTTGTCATGCATGACAAAAATGCATATGCATTTTGCATGCAAAATCGATGAAAGAAGAGTGTAAAAAGTATATTTAATTTGCAAAATTTACTACAATTTCACTTCGGAATTGAACCTGAGGAAGGAGGGAGGGGGTCGCTGTGACTGTCAATTTCATAATTCGTAGGCATCAATATTTCAGAGGTTCAAATTGAGACAGTGAAGGTCAAACTAACTTAATTAAAAAATGAACCAACACATTCTGCGTTGTCGAAAGAGAAATTATAGCAGGTGTTATTATTGAATTCATCTTGCAAAAACCTCTTTCACACTCTGCGGTTGACACAGGAATTTTACATTATAGGCTCTAAAGGCTTTATGTCTTCAGGAATAATTTAACCATCAGCTTCTACAAATCTTCATTATGCACGATTGCTCCAACCGTTGAGCGACGGTCAATTCTGAATCTATCAGCTACATATATTTCTACTACCTCAATGTCACCGTAGCTAATGTCTCTGGCAACAGGCCAGTTTATTGGATACAATAGGGCCTAGGCCTACTTGTGAACATTCCAGTAGCCTGTGGTAATGGGTGATAGGTTTACCAATTGCTGAGTCAATTGAGGACATAGGCCTATTGGATGTAGGCCTATTGGATGTAGGCCTATTGGATGTAGGCCTATTGGATGTAGGCCTATTGGATGTAGGCCTATTGCTTAGTATTAACTATTTTTCATGTTGTCTGCGAATGATCGGAAAAGGTGTTTGGCATTTATTTTCACACCATTCTTACATCCACAATGAAGAGTCACTCACTTAAAGGCATTTGATATGACGGCATCGTTAACGATCGACATAGTCCATCGAAGTGCTGGAATTCAAATTGTTAGTCAAAGATGTGCTGGTAAGCAAAATGCGACCGGCAGGAGTGCAGGAGCTGCG
The DNA here is from genome assembly GCA_034695365.1 of Enchytraeus norvegicus. Taxonomy (NCBI): domain Eukaryota; kingdom Metazoa; phylum Annelida; class Clitellata; order Enchytraeida; family Enchytraeidae; genus Enchytraeus; species Enchytraeus norvegicus. The sequence continues at coordinate 8,929 of JAQFZF010000725.1, read as the reverse complement.
CTCCGGCAGCAAAGCAGCACTGTCAGGAAGTGCCGGTACTCAAAATGAGATCTGAAGAAGTGCCGGAGCGCAGCTCCGGCCGAACTACAGCACTGATTGAAACTATAGACTTTAGAAAGCAATTAAAGTGTTAAGTTAATATTTGTCAGTAGCCAGTCAGTATAGATGTAGAGAATGAACCTTCCTGATAGAACAAACGTTAAATCTTTATTATTCTTATTATTCTTATATTATTATACTGACAACCTCAAATTTTACAAAATACAGGAGTACTCTTAACAATAACAAGAGTTTATGGTTTCTGACAAGCAATACTTATTATTTCTTATAGGAAACTTTCTTTGCAGACAAGGAACATTTTTAGCTGTACTAGCATGCATGCATCTGCATAGATAGCAATTAGCAAATGCTACTCATTTTGTTGTGCTGTTCAGTTGTTCAGCTGTTCGGAATGATATTGATATGTTTGCAGTCTGGTCCTAAAGCAAAGAAGAGCATTGGAACCAGTCTCGGCTGCTATAAGCTGTCTCAGAGGTTTGTTTAAGTAGACTAATTTTGAACATTTCTATCATTATATACATGTATATATTTTCTTAAATATATCTTTACTGTATTTTACTTATTTTCAAATGATAAATTCTTTCCATATTCAGCATGTTGATTTGAATAATAGTCCCTGCTCTGCCATCTAGTCAATAAGCGTAGCCAAAATCCAGAACTTATTTTTATTGTCCGTCTTGGAATAGTGTTAAAATGCTGCTTATTGCATGTCTGTTAACTTAATTTTACAGGAGTTGGGTGGTAAATCGCTATTGATTGATTACTAATATAATATCTAGGGACTGATTTATAAACGTCTGGTTATGTTTGTCGATTCCCAGCCGGGTCCGTCTCTGACAGTATCCTTGGATACAGAAACAGAAGTTAAATTTAGCTTTACAACTTTTATTATGAAGGGTGCTTTTATGACTAACAAAAGTATTCGATTTATAATGGAGAATAGAGAGTTTAAGCTACAATTGGAGGTTAACTTACCTTGAATCTACATTCTTATTTATCCATATGCATAGGAATTCATAGATGTATTGTGTGTATATGCGTCTGTTATATAGGCCCTATAATATATGTATGTCACTGTATTAATCTCTCTATGTTTGTTTTTATTTGTAGATATGCCTATAACTTTACTTCCGTGTATCCATTCTCTGTGTTCATTACTTCTGGCCAAGTCTTCTCTACTCTCCCAGCCCCCTCCATACAGTCACTACATAAACAACAACAGCTGCAGAGTCAGCAGCTGGAGGACATAGAGCTGCAGAATCAGCAGCTACAGAATCAGCAGCTAGTGGGTACAGAGCAGCAGCAGCTGCAGAATCAGCAGAGTCGAGATTCTCAGGAATCTGAAGAGCCTACACCGCCTGAGACCAGTGGAGACGGTTGTAGTGCAGACAAGGATGTGAGGAATGATTTAGAGACAGCGTATGGCTCAGATATGATACAACTGTTGCCTGATAGAGCTCATGCTGTCCTCACTGTCGGTCTCTTCTCCATTGGAAAGGTACATTTGTTTTTGTTTAATGTTTTTTCTCAGTCCCATAAGACAAATATTAATTGAGCTTGTTCTACAATACCTATATCTTTTGTTAATAAAAGGCATACAAATCTTAAATACAATGAGGTTTTAGGCATTACCAGAAAGCGATGTCAAGTACGTCTCAAGCAGACTATATCACCAGAACAATGCATAGAATGAATCCATCTTAATACAGTTGTGTTCGATGTACTCTATACTTTGACGAATAACAATTGTATATTGTTTGAGATTATTCATCCCAATTCAAAAACCGATGTGAAATGTTGTATGTTGTATTGAAAGCAATGCATTAAGTAAGATTAACTATTTATCCCATGATATCTGTACTGAATTGGTTTCTGATTGCATGTATGTGCAGCACACAGAAGTTGTATTCTCTTTGCATTATTATTTTTTTTGTATTGACAGCTGGTGACGCATACTTCAGTACCTGATAAAATCATCGTTATCGACAATCCTCGCATTCCTTCACCGAACAAAAGCATCAAACGAAAAAGAAAGAAGAAGCATTCGATTGGCGAGGACTTTAACAAAAGCTTAAAGAATTTGGAGGATTCCGATGAGGTTCAACTCAGTTGTTTTTAATTATGGCGTAATTTAAAATGAAAACATTAATGTTAGAACTGTTTTCAATTATAACATAATTGTACTGTTATATTTAATTAGCTTTAATTTTGTCTCACTTTTAAATTACAATGTAACCTTTTTTTAATGACCTTTTGCTGTATCATAATGACTGCTGAGCACAAGACTTTTTTAAAATAAAATTCATAGTGATGCCTTTATTCAAGGAAAATTGGGACATCTGAGGTAGTTTCACGTTGCCTTCCTCATTGATCGCGCTAATCAGCTTCCACGAACATGTGCAGTTTTCGGTTGGAATTTGCTCGAGTTTTAATTTCTATGTTTAGCGGCATGACAATTATGTAACGTTTTCGTGTTATTTTGTGAACAGGAGAATATGATGAAATCATGTGAAAAAGAAGACGTAAGAAAAACTGATTTAATGGACACAACAGAAATGTCTGCAGAATATGGCAACCAGCTCGATAGCACCATATATCAACAGGACTCTGTGTTTAGTCCGGCAATCGCAGTAAATGATTCAGAGTCGCATGGACTTGCACAGTTTCCCGGTCAATCTTCGCGCACTGTTCTAGCGATGTCCAGATGTCACTATGTGCACAGTCAAACGTCTCGTAATTTAGCGCCATCTGACAACGTTCTAGTCAACACTTGTGTTGTCACTGGAAGACTTACTGACGACTCCGTCAGAGATTCTAGCTTGGCTTTGAAGCACCTCGACATGTCTAAGAATGGCCATGTGTCAGGTTGGTTTCAATTGTCTTCTATGTACTCCATTTTCGAGATAATTGTCTAAAAAAAAGAAAGCACTGATGTATGTTAGCATTATGCATAATATTGTATATATTGGTAAAATCAGAAATAGTTATTGTTCTTCTGATTTCATAATCCTTATGAAATGGTTGATTACGATGGCAAATAAAACTATTAAATTCGGTGAAATTCTGCTAGAAATATAGAAGTTGAATATTTCATTGGTTTACCGGTAATCTGAAACTGCACTGTACTTTTCTCTTGCATCATTTGTTTCTGCTAGTCCTGTTTGGGTGGACGGGCTGGTAGTTCAAATATTGTTTGGGACGTCCCTAATGTCATCGTTAGATGACGAAATGGACGTTAAGTTCGCATGGATTGATTGATTAATGCTTTGCAGATGTAGAACTACAGAGGATTGTGAGGACTTGGAACCAATCACACGTATCAATACATCCTCGCACGTGTGATATGATACTTCAACGGATTCGCTCTCTCATACCCAACTATCGCACCAGTCAAGACTTCTGCAGTGATTCCACTTCTGATACTAACTGTGATAATTCTACGGGAATTTCTGAGAAGGATGGTAACAGTGAGAATAATAATATCTCAATCGCTGTTCTTGAAAGTGGTGATGCAGTATTAGATAGCCATGAGGCTAGTGGAAGCCGAGCCAGTGATGAGGTGAAGCTGAAAAAGTTCTTGACTGATGTGTATCAAGCTGTAACTGATGCGGGAATTTTCGGTATCAGTCTGGTAGAACTCCGGGTTAGATTCTGTTTACAATACAACTCGATGAGGATTTAACGTTCGGCTCCTCACTTGAAGCCAGTGTCAGAGACGTCTCAGGCATGCTATGCAGCTGCAAGCACTTCAATACCGCCAGAACACACTTGCCTATAGACTGAAGAGATATCAAGATCTGAAACGGTGCCAGATCATTTTAAAGCACTTACAATATCTTGACTTAGTAGCTTGCATTTTATACTTTAATAGTTGTAGTTTGTAGCTCACTTGTTGTTGTATATTTAATCATTAAATAATGACTTCATTCGGCTGTGAAATACTTTGTTCTTTACTATGTGTGTCAGGCCTCATTTCTTCTTTTACATATTCGATTATTGCTGTTTACCAGGATGAAAATCATAATGTTATCTGTGACCGCTTTCTTAACATTCTAGTTTGCATAGGCTATACCTCATATATTGATTGACTTGCAGGTACAGCTAAGTGAGAGCGAAGTTCATTCAGAGAATTTTACTGACGGTCTGTCCGGTCTCATTGACGCTAAATTAGTAAGTAATAATAATAATAATAATAGTAATAAAGGTTTAACGTTCGTTACTTCATTCAGGAATGATGTCAGGGACGTTTAATTATAATAGAATCTACATAACCCAGCTCTCATTTCTTGATGTGTAGAATTCTGTATGTAAGAGAAATAAGTTTATGCAATGTAAATGAAATAGGTTGCTTTAGTCCTTTAGATTTCAGATTTGGCTATCTTGAGCTGCACCCAATGCTGATGATGCCTTAAGGCATCAAAGGAACATTAATCATGACTATAAACTTTAGCGATTCTATGTATCTTTTTTCCAAAAATGATACTAAATTCTACTGCATAACAGTAGAAAAGTCCCTACACCGATTAAAGATATTGTTGATATTTTAATTAAGTACTTGTTACCAAATTATAATATTACATGAATGAGTCTTTAAATATAGGATAAATGATTATAACATACTTTGTTGAGCGTAACAGTTTGATGTGTGATTGTTGCAGGTTGTTAGAGTAGGTGTCACTCAGTACCGCTATGTGTCACTGGAGAATGCTTCTGATTGGTTGGTTCGAATCAACAAGAATATAAAGGGGCGTGGTGACAGTTCTATATATAGTGAAGAGCAGATTATAAGTGAAATGACTGTGATGTATAGAATAACACGAATAGTGAAATCTACCCTCAGAGCACTGGAAGCGTCAGTGCAGAAAGCTACCTCAGATGGAGTAAATCAGGCACATGCAAGTTCTGCATCAGGCCTATCGTTTGATAACAGTCTTTTGAAATCAGGAAAACAGAAAGCATCGACCTGTCGCTCTATTCTTATGATACGTGCTAAAACACCGCCACCACAAAAACTATCAAATCTTAAGGCAACGAAAGCAACAAACACTGGAGAACAGATTGAAACTGATTCTATTGATAAAGATACAAACTGTGATGAGGCACGTGACTTAGAAACACAGAATATTCCACCAGGTGTTGATGAGCCAAGTTTGAAAACTACTGTATGTGATTCTGCTGTATCATCACTATCCTCTCAATCGATTTCAGAATTAATTACATCACTTCATAATACTGATACATATGATCATAATATGTCGCTTGACAGCTTTGGTGCTAATAGTGATACTAGCGGCCTACTTCTTCCATTACTCAGCAGTCCAGATCGTACTCTGTTCAGCAAACAGGTTGCAGATCTGTTTGATGATTATAAAGACTGTGACAGTGATGATGATCTAGATGATGATGATTTAGAAGGAGATGAGGATTTTGACGAGGCGGAAATGTTGAAGATGATTCGAAGTGCCGATCCGATGAAATGTCTGATGAAGGAGATCGCGAGCAGGCCTGAGAAACTGCAGAAGCAGCAGATAGAAGAAGAGATGAAAAAGAAGTTGCAGCAGCAAAAGCAGGAGGAACAGCAGAAGTTACAGCAGCAGAAGTTGCTTCAGGAACAAAAGGAGCAGCAGCAGTTACAGAAGCTGCAGCAGCAGAAACATCAGCTTGTGAATGAATCCAATACATCTGATATATCATCCCAATCACTGATTTTAACTGCTAACTCTTTACCCGTAAAACAGGCAACACATGCGACCTCACCAGGACCATTGTCTACCTTACAAATATCAAATTCTACAGATATTCCAACACAAAAAATAATAGCTTCATCTGCTTCTGGTAATGTAATTAGTGTTAACCCTTCACAGTTAGTTCCGCTAATATCTAAGCAAGAGACGCCAACACGAACAACTTTAATTCCACAGAGTGTTGTCAATGCAACCAGTAGCAGCCTATTAGGTTCTCCTCCAAGAACAATTAAGTTTATCGAGTTAAAATCAAATTCTGCAAACATTCGTGCTAGAACACTGAATCCTTCATTTATAGGACAAACTAATAGTCAGCCTATATTAACTACTCAGTATAACATGAATTTTGAGCAGTCAAATTCGCAAATAAACCAACTGAAGCAGAATATTAATTCTATCCCAACGGTACAACAGTCACATCCTGTGATAAAATTGCAGCCAGCTATCAATTCTTCCGGGCTAGTCACTACAACCGTGAGATCAGCCAACAGTCAATATGTGTTGACTAGTCAGCATAACGTAGTTCAGAATCAAACTATAAATCAAGTTCAGTCGGTCTCTCAAGGATTTCAAATTCTAGGAACTTTAAATCAGCCAGTTTTTATTAAAGGGCAGCAGGCAAACATGATTCAGCAAATAAATTCTGGTCAGACTAACCAAGTGCCTTCGGTTCGGCCTGCAGGACAGTTTGTTAATAGTACATCTGTTGGCAGTAGGACTAATAGTAATAACACAGTGTGTAAGGGTGGTCTAGCAGATCTAGCATCTCTTTCTATTCAGCTGGGTGATGATAATAAGGGTTGGGTAATAAACAAAGTCGCAAGTGCTCAGTCCACAGCGCAATTTGTCGATAGTTCTGTAGCGCACAGCAGCACGGCTGGGACTCCTGGTCGAGCAACAACAACGGGTAGGGATAATGTGGTATGTAAGGGTGGTTTAGCAGATCTAGCATCGCTATCTATACAGATGAGTGACGATAATAAGGGATGGGTCGTAAAAAGGGATCAGCAGTCGGTTGTAAAACTCATTCATCGGCATACTTCGCCACAAAAATCTCAGTCGCTATTATCAAATACTGCATTACCGCGGCAGATGTCACCAAGATCGGTACTGGAGAGTCAGATAGTGCAGCGACCGACATTGCGGCATCAGACTTTACCTCGGCAAACTTTGCCGCAAAAACCTGTTCAGCTGCAGATATTACATCAAAATTTATTGCAGCAATCTAATGTGCAACAAAATTCATCTCTGCAGCCAGTATTACAGCAGAAGCAGCAGCAACATACTTCACAGCAGATTTCAGAACAGATACCAACAATGCAGCAGAAAACTGTGCAGCTGGTGACAATGCAACACAAACCATTACATCTACAAACATTACAGGTACCACAACAGCAGACAAATCAAACATTACAATTACATGTGCAGCAACAGCAGACAAATCAAACACAGATATTACAGCAGCAAATATTACAGCAGAAAGCATTACTGCAGGAGATATTACAACCACACACAGTACTCGGGGAAACAAAGCAGGATAATAACAACATGACAGAAAGTAGCAGCGTTATCGCTAAACTACTTCCACAACTCGATGGAATTGTTGATAGTAGCGATGATGAAGAAAATGATATTTACAATGTCCTAGATGCCTATGATAATAATAGTGATAACGACGATGATGAAGAATCTAATCTAGAAGCTGCTCTCAATGCAGAATTGGATGCTACAAGCCCTGGTAATGATAATGATACTTCTATTAATGATAACGAAGAAGATAGTGACGTCATTAATCCTTCAAAGAGAATTAGATACAGTGATAGCATGGGGGGTGCTCATTCTGAGGCTGCAGAAGTTTCTGATTCAGCTGAAGCTGATAGTAGACTTGGGCGTGGTAAACGTGTGAGAAGAGCAAAGTTTGGAGGATTTCAGTGCTCTGAACAGAACGAGATCGTTCAGGCTCCATCAAAAGTCGGGTATGTGCGTGAAATATAAAATATTGCTATAGAATGTTACAATTTCATTATTCCATGACGAATCTACTATTTGATTGAGATTCTAATTTTGTTGTGCTTTGTTCAGATAGTTAAATATGTATAATCTAGATTGGATAGCCTACGTAGTAATACACTTGACTTGGAAGCAGAAGCCATGTGTATGAGTCCCAGCCAGGTCTGTCTCTGATAGTATCCTTGTGGTCCGTAAACAAACGTTAATCTTAGCGTAACAATTCTTTAGATTCCAGACTTGCAGAGCTTAACGCTGCCATACCGGTTGTGGTCTTAGGCTGCTGGGTTACTTGATTTTACATTGCCCCTTTAGCGTTTGTGTGGCATTTTGCATAGAGCAGCGCTTTATAAATATATTTATTGATTAATTGATTTACAGCTTTTATGTTTGATACATTGATACAAAATATATACAGATATAAAGTCACGGGCTAACGAAGCTCTCCAACCCTCTTGGGTCAGTTTATTGGAAGCTATTGGTACGTAGTAGGTGACTGCTTCATAAGATTGCGCAAGTAGATACAGGTTTGGCATTTGATCGTAATGGATCGAAATTGAGGCTTGCGACCTTACCACTCGATTAATGACAATTGTAACCTCTTTACTGAAAGCGCTAAGAAATGATATCAGCTCCGCACTATAAGTCAGTAATCAGTATTGACTCGATGATAGCTTTACCTTTACCATACATTAATACAATATTCGCATATAGGTTACACTTGATTTGTTGACAGTTCGTATAGAACGGTTAGACTAGTACCACGCCCGTGGAGAACACCTGAAGGGACGGTGAATCGTACCGCGCTGCGCATGATGCTGCAGTCTGTGATGGCGACGCTGATGGAGCAACCGGGTATTCCCCAAAGGGCTCTGTACGAGAGATATAACAGCGTGCTGCAACCCGTCGCTATGCTGGAGATTTTAGAGGTTTGTGGGACTGTTGCAAAAACAATTGTAATACTGATTTATCGTATAATCAATCACATGAACGAAGATTTAACGTTGTATACTTTTACGGCTTAATTAGAAGCAGATAGAATTTGAGTCTTTCTATAATGGAGCTTAACACAATGGTAGGGGCCTATTCTAAAGATCAATATTCAAAAAGCATTCTGT